>JAODAC010004553.1:0-32723 GCA_027575185.1 Mimaenictus wilsoni
AATTAGTCATATTAGAGGCTAATACTATTGATAAGAAAAAGAATTCACTTTACTATGCATCCCCACCGAGAATCGAAGCCGGGACCTCGTGGTCAGTCCAGACCACTGAGCCACGTGGCTGGACTACAATATACTATTGTAAACTTTTAAATCCTGCACTCTAAAGTATCATTATATAATTACCAAATCTACTTTCAGACTAATTTGTGATAAACAAAATTAAGGTATAATAAAATTACATCTCCTACTTAAAATAAATGTGTTTAAATGAAATGTATGCTAGTCCAGCTGAGTAGATGGAGATACATAGATTCAAGTCATTAACGTTCGAGAACTAGTTTAGAAAAATCTGCTCCGAGTTTCATTGTCTCGAAATATTCACAAATGCTATTTAATTAAACTTATTGGTCTTTTTAAGATAGAAAATATACATTTTAGCGACAAGGGTAAAAATATGTTATAATTAGTATATTTAACGCTAAAAAATGTTGTTATTAAAGGTTATCTTATAATGCAATATATTCAAAAACCTCTTCGTTTATATATGTTTGATGTATTAATATATTGAGGTTGTGTTTGTTTGGGTCACCTTTAGATCTGCCCCAACCCATGCCCAACACCGGCGCCTCCACCAGAATCGGCAGCATTGCGTTTTTATTACTTTTAACAGTCGCCACATTACCAGGGGACACGCCAACGACGCACATGCAAACCTATTTATTCCATATACTGCAAATACGACTAATGTTGCAATTGAGCATTGCCATAACTAGGTATACGTAGGTGGTAGCCGTGGTAGCATTGGTAACATGGAAAAGTGCATTACTGAACTGGGCGTATAAAGTGAGGTTAAACCTGCAACACTGCGCCACATACACGCAGCAAAATGCGAATCATCCAATCATGCTAATCATGCTCAATTTATCGCCACACTGCGACACTGTATTTCTCATACACAAAAGCAGAAAAAAGCCATCAACGTCTACTTACATTCATCGGCCTCGTAGCGCAACTCGAGCGGACATAATCAACGCAATTTTCTGCTGCCCATCCCCGAGCGAATCATCCCCCAGAATGCTGAAATATATTCGCAACGATACCAAAAACGATCGTAACGGGTCCTGGGGAAGATTAACTCAACACTTCTATTAGCAATCCCTTTTAATTTCCTCAGTTTTTTTTACAGGAAATTCAAAAAAAAAAGTTTTTTCACGTAACTGTGTCCCACTTTCTTTTCGTCGAGTGCTTCCAGAGGTTTTCACTCTAATTACACTGATTTTTTTCAGTTTGTCTTTCTGTTGGTAGACGCACTAAAAGCACGAGAATGTAATGCCACTGGTGCACTAATTTCTGATAAATATCGTTGATTGTTTATAACAAGGATGGCGGATCGCGGGTGGCCGTTCGATGCGGCCGGAAATGGCCGTTCGGCTCACACACAACGTTTTGCGCCTTGCGCGCTCGTCTTCAGTGGCGCGACGGTGGTAGTGAGCAGCGGTGGTGCGGCGGCGAGCACACAGTGCAACTGACACTGCGGCGGCTGGTGGCGGTTGGAGGCGGTTGGCGGCAGCAGGAGCGCGCCGTGCGCCGTTCGGCCCCGGTCACGGCTTCGCTATGGCTCGGCGCGGTGTCGTGTTCGACGGCGAAACTGAATGAATTCGATCCATTCTGACGAAAGCAAAAACCGCCGCACACGCTCACCGCGTGCAGCCAACCGACATCGACGACGGCGGCTATATATAAAACGCATCGCCACATCGAACTGCGCTTTTCTGTTCGTGCTTTTTAACACCTTCAAAAATTTCACTTATGTTGGGAGGAAATCGATGTTTATGCATTAAGAGTTTCAGATGTTCTATTTAAAAGCTTCTTATGTCGAAGTCAAGCATACAAATAATTAAGTTAGGATAAGTTTTATTTATTTTGTAAAGATAGCTTTATAAATTAATTATTATGTGTTGGGTGGACTGAATGTGGACTCCATGGCTGCCAACATAACACTCGTCCTCCTTTCTTTTCCTTCATAATTACACCTCAGTGGGACCCAGTGCATTCATCGCGCTACGAAAAAAAGCTGCCATTTTGCTTTGTGACAGTTATAACCGAAACTAAACTGAACCAGCGAAGTCCAGCTTTTCATATAGAATAATCTTATATTCTGTGTTAACTTAACTTGTGAATCAGTAAGTGTAAGGCGCTCAAACCCACACGGAACGACATAAAACAAAGCACGGGACTCATAACAGGAAACTAAAGGCCAACCATGGGGACCGTAAAATTTGGACAGGAAGGTGCCCCGTCCGAAATCATAGAATTTTTTGATTTGCTTCCCCCCCCAACACCCGCTCCCAAAAATGCCAAAAATCCCCTTGAATTTCTGGGGTGGGAAGGAAAGTCACAGGGCTATATAAACTATGTCATGAGGATGCAGAGACATCTGAATACAAAATCTAAATATAAAACCGTATGTTTACCAACATATGGCTGGACTATCACCCATGTCCTCAGGTTCATTAACAACCTGGTACCTCTTCCGTGGAAGGACAGAACAATAAATCTCATGGTCGAATTTCAACGACGCAACGAGTGTTCCTGAACATACAAAATATTGTACGTTTCTTAAATATACTGCTTCTAATCAACTTCATTATCGATTAATCTATAAAAACAACAACAAAAACTACATGAATGCAATTAACTTCCGACTTGTCCCGATACATAGAAACAGCCAGCGAAACGTCGATAAAAGTACAATAACTATTATTCGACCGCAGTGCGCGTGGTCAATTTATTTCGAAGCTCTGTTTCGTGCAATTTGCATGCCATGATTATCGAAAGCGATTGCTTCACCGGATTATTTCACTTTTATACTCGTATGTATGTCGCCTGTCGTCCTAGGGCGACCCCCGGCCAGTTTGTGGGGCGCGTTCGTGACGCGAAACTCGCGTTTTACGTGATTTCGTGGAAATGCTTGGAAAACGCATCGAAATTAAACACGGACAGGAAACAAGGACTGGCGGTACCTCCATCAACCTTGAAATTGTTGGAATGTCAGAAGCAGATAACCATAATGCACTTAATCTGAAGCATTAAGGTTATGTTCAAATTGGTTAATTTTCTGAATAAATGCATTAGCCCTGTCTCTTTTTATAACTAGGTTTGCAAAACTAACCTAAATTAATTAATTTTAATGGAAATCTTGATAACATATGAAATATCCGAATATGAGGAGCAGATAAACATAACCTAAAGGTAACCATGGTGATAACACCAATTTGGTTAATTTTAGAAATAATTCTGTATTAAAAATTTAATAATGAAATCTATGATATTGCAACAGAAACCTGCCATATACGAATAGTCACGCCTACATTTCTGGTGTTGCCAAGTTTACGCATATTGCAATTCAACACAACTCAGAAAGGGAAAAAATCGAAAAAAACGAACGACGTAGAATGAATTCTGCATATTACAAATCCTGCGTACCTTATGTTTCGCTCTATTGAAAGCATTAATTAGCAGAAAACCAAAAAAGAAATTTAACCTCAACATAACATTAAATGAATTTAACCTCAAAATAACACTAAATTAACCTCAAAAAATACAAAATATTACATCAGTCGAATATATCTTAACATGATTTATTTTCTAGTCTCTAAAAGTTTTATTCCCAGACATAACCTAATTTAACCTAAATCCCTTTAACCTCAACCAAACATGAAAGGAACTGATTTACAGTTGGCGGCAACTAGTTTGGTAGAATGAAGTGCAAGTGAAAATGAATGCCAACCTGCTGTGCGGGGCTAGGATAAGCGAAAGCGACTTGGGTCGTGTCTGCCGCCACTGCTACCGCCTTTCCTGCGGTTCCTGTTGGCGACGGCCAGCGGCTGGCAGCGCAGGGCACGGATTGATTTTTCCGCCGGTCCGCGTGACGTCAACCGCGCCGATACTGGCAAAACCGAGAGGCGGTTGTGTTGGTCGGGGTCGGCGAGAGTTCATTCGGGAGATTGAACCCGCCTGCTGCCTGCTGCTTGCAGCCGCCACCACAACTAACATCTAATAATAAAACACAACCAGCTACAGAATCAACTCTTGCGAATGATATTCCTTAACGCATTTAATTTCATCAGTTATTGTTCTATATCAATATAAGTTGTTGGGGGAATTTTTATAACCTAAATAAATTTTACAGAACCCCTAAAAGTTAGATTTTTTTCATGTTATATAGCCGGCCATTAGTAAACAAATTTTAAACTTTATCGTATCTAAACTATGCATAATTAGTTGGTATGAGTGTAACAATATATACAACATTTTTTGAAGCGTTAACTTCTTATTGAGGGTAAACGACTTCGTAATATAACGCGTTACGATGCTGGCGTTGCGCATATTGCAGCGCAATCCGCCTCATTCATATGTCGGACGGACGTTTCTTTCACCCTCTACAAAGAGCTTGTCTCTCTTTTTCTTCTATATTTCCTTGACTTCGTGAACATTCGCCCACAATGGTCCTGCACAGAGGACACGGCCAACTTCTTCTCCTGATAAATCAAGAAATAATTGCAACATACTTATAGTTAGATAATACTCTAACTTTAGAAATTCTAACCCCTCTTTTCTTGTTTTAACCTTAACAGCTTAACAGCAAACAAACATAACCTTTAAAAAAGATGGGATGAACCTCGCAATATGTCCCTGTACGATTACTACAAAGCTTATACCGTTGTATCCATTACAGTTTCTCTCCAGCTGCAATGCAATGCAGTCTGCATCGAAATAATAATTGAGTAGATCCGCTGGTAATTGCCACTTGGGCTGCTACGGCTGTTACATCCGACGCGCACATTGCTGTCTTTATGACGACCCTTGGGAACACTTTCCATTTCTATTTCACTCTAGTGCTTTTTGTCATGCACCGCATGTCTTCTTGTTGGCGAATTTTTACATGCCCTTCTCCGTTTATATTTCTACATTCATCTTTATTTCAAGGATTGTCGGATTTTTTTTTTATTTTCCGCGAATAAAAAAAGCATGGAAGATAAAAGAGGATTTCAAAAACTGCATAGTTTTATTCGATTTTTTTTCCTTCCAAATTTAGGTTATATTTGGTTAGGTTATGATAATAAGTTACGAAAATTTGAATAGTCTACAATAATTATTTTATGAGTTATTTAGAAAATGTGGTGATTGGGATTTTGATAACATATGTGGAATTGACGCAGAAAAACTGTCTATCGACGATTCAGAATCATATCCATAATGATTGGCAACCAAACATACACCTATGCATATATGAAATGACCTAAGTTTACTATTAATAAACGCTTCAAATTTTTTAAAAAGCAACAGAAACGCTTTTTAAAATTTCTTTATTTATATATAAAGGCAATTTTGATTTCGATTTCATGTCAACGTCACCACGGTACCACTTGGAAATGAGAACCAGCATCCAATCAAATCTGTTAAAAAGAACCCTAGGCAACTTGTTGAACGTATCCTACACTGTTAAATTAAAAACGAAATACAATTATTCTGAACGCCGACTGTTCATTTAAATATGATTAATTTGAGATATCATTTGAAATTGAAGAAGGAATTTATTAGAAGTAATCACAAAACAAATAACGTTACTTCGATTTTTAACCAATGTATGTTATCGGCACTATTTGGAATTGACGCAAATATCTGCAAACTTGCATTTGCCCTTAGGTATACAGAGAGCACAAATTATAATTAAACATGGGCAACCAAACGTACATCTAAGAACTTGTAAAACGAATAGAGTGTATTATTGATCAATTTTTTATAACTTCTAAAGAGCAACATAAATCCTTTACACTAATTTAAAAATTAAAGAATTAATAAAATATTTATTAATTGCAAATTTGATTCGGCCATTTCGCGCATGCGCAGTTGCATAGAACCTTGTATACACGCTGTATTAGTAAACCCACGTGTTTGTTCGGTACTCTTTTAGTTCTAAACCTGCAAAACTGGCTAAAAAGTATTGAAAGACAATGATAGCCAACGTATCTGCCAAGTTTATTTATTTCCTAGATTAAATAGTAATGAGTTAATAGTGTGGGTGTAAAATATAAACATCTAAAATGAGTTCGGATAGCGAATTTGAGCCTCCACAATTCACCAGCACCCAAGCCTCTCCCAAAAGAGTAGATACGAAGCAGAAGCTTGCCTTTATGAACCAGATGAAAGGTATGAATATTAACAACCTCCTGAAATCGAAGGCGATGACTCTATCTAAGAGTAATTGTCTTGCGAAGCCAGCCTCACGTTTGCAACTGCTTCCAAGCATCAAACATAAGCCTATGGACGATGAGCGAGATTCGAGCTATTATAGTTCCAATGAAGCGAAAAAGATAAACGACAACGATGATTCTAGCTCTAGTGATGAAAGTAGCAATTCATCAAGTGGAAGTGAGAGTGATGCGAAAACGAATGAAAAAGTTACGGTAAAAACTGAAAAATTATCGCCCCAAACAATGAGTTTGAATGTTAAGAAGGAAGTTGTAAGTGGAACTGAATCCGAGAACGAATCAAGTGATTCAGAAGAAAGTTCTTCAAGTGACACAGATCAAGAAGAAACAGATGGAAGATTGGAGACTCCAAGTGCTCAGAATAAAGAGAAACAAGGTAATTTTTTCGTTTGTAATAGAGTGTTGAAGTAATTCAATATTTCTGATAACCTGGATCAGTTATATTGCTATAGAAAGGCTGTGCATACATGCTCTTAGGCGTCGTTCACACCGGCAACTTCGGCTTGGGGCTTTTATGCCTATCCTGACGAATATGAACAAAAGGAGATGAAGAAACTCGAATCCCCTAAGGGAATTACCGCACCGGCGGCGTCGCGACAATCCCCTTAGAGGAAAAGATATGCCTAAAAAGTTTCATAGTTGTCTTTTGTTTAAGTGGTTTGATAGCAGTTCGTTTTATGTCACTTCAAAATAGTCACGTTGTCAAGGCACAAAACTAATCAAACTCAAGATAGTTTTACATTCATTACATAATTACAACGTATATCACAAATTATGGTATGAATCCCATTACATTACTCTTTTTATTTATTTATTCTTTTTATTCTGACAGAATGGAATTTAAAATTTTGAAGTATTAACTAAATTATATATTAAAATCTTCAAAGTAATTATTTTTAATTAGATTCATCGTCGGAAGATTCCGAATCATCTTCGCAAAGTGATTCTGATGGAAGTTCTTCAAGTGACGAAGAGGAACATAAGGAAAGCAAACCTCCCGTTACGACTAAACAAGCTCAAACTGGTAAATACATATTTTATTTCGCTTTATAGTATCAGTAGACGTGTCAGAAAATGTCGATATATCAATATTTATCCATATTGATATTAACGATTTTCAATATATAATGACTTCCACTTGATCGAGACAAAACATATTAATTATGCTCCAATTATCCGAAATGCCATTGAAATTTACACAAATTGAAGGAGATGGTATTGAATGGAATCGATAGTATCAAAATATCAAATGGTATCATTCCATGAAACTATTAAAAAATAACAAAACTTAAACTCCTTTGAATATATAATATTTATCGTCATTCTTATCTTTATTTAGATACTCTTTCGGAAACTGTAGAATCTTCTTCTGGAAGTGATTCAGAGTCATCCTCTGCGTCTTCCTCCGATGAAAATGGAAGTGAATCGGATGAAGAAACAACACAAAAACCTTCCAAGCCGAAGTCTACTGATTCCGATGAGTCCAGCGACTCTGAAGAGGAACTTAATACATCATTGAATAAAACTAAATATATCGCTACCCAACGTTCAGAAAAGATTCAAGCCGATTATGTTGATATGTATCATTTAGAGGCTGCTCAACTAACGGATGCATTCAACGTTGGGGATATAACTGCAGATGATGAAGTCTTTCTCTGTAGAATTGAGAATAACATCGATCCAATGACATTGACAAAATCAAAACTTACCTTCGAAAAGAGACAAGCGTTAACCGTAAGTGACACAAATGGATCTAGTAAAAACAAAATTTTAGTTGACTTTGATAAAGAGGATAAGGACAAACTATGTGTGCTTGCGAATATGTTTGGTGAGTTTGGCATTACACATTTGCAAACGCAAGGAGTTCTGACAATCAGTGAGAATCGTTCTATCAACATTGGGAAACCTGCCAACATAGAATTTAAGAAAAAGGAGAAGATTCCTTTTCCCACCGATAAACTTCGTACAAGACATCCTATTTTTGGAAGATCATTTGAGAAAAAGATAGTCTTGGATGAAGATGTTGTCAAAAAACTTGTTGAGACCAAGACCAACGCAAAAAAAGAGATGTCTCCAGCTAAGAAATCGAAGAAAGACAAACGGAAATCGAAAACTGATGAAGATGTAACTGATGGTGTTAAGAAGTCTAAGAAAAAGAAGAAGAAACATGATGATGTTGTGGAGGACATTGAGATGCCCAGGTCAATCAAAAAAGAAATTGATACATTGTTTAGTAGTACGGTAAATGATGATGATATTCACAGAGCGATCTTTGAACCCGATGAGAGTGGTATTTCCACTCATAAGAAGAAGAAAAAGAAAGATAAGTCCAAAGGGAAAGATGTTCTATCTGATATTATTCAGGCAACTTTGGCGGATCTTGGAAATACTTCCCCAAAAACGAAATCTAAGGAGAAGAAGAGAAAACGGAAGCATAGTGAGGCACTACCGGAGAATCCTAAGGAGGAGGTGAAAGAGAAAAAGTCTAAGAAAAAAAAAAGTCCTACAGTGGATTAAATATTGTTACGAGTGTTAAATGAATATGTTTTCACATTGAAGGGTTTACAATTAATGTATTCGAGTAATAATAAGATGTACAATAATAAAGTTTGTATAGATTGTTACTATTGATTTACGTGATTTTTTTATTGTTAATATTCATATAAAATAATGCAGGCTATTTTTTAATAGGTTGTGAAGTGTTGATTGGAGAGTTTTAAAGTTGAGTTGAGATTGTAGATGAGTTTTCAAAAATTACGAGGATACAAATATGTATGTTTTTGTAATGTTTAAATTCAAATGACTCGCGATTATTTTTTATGACAAAATCCGTCTTTTTAGGAATTTCAGATCATTGGAACCTTTCTTATGACTTCTCACACCATATGTTCCTGACTTTGACTTTCGAGGAATGGAGAACTATATAATATATGAGAACCTTTATTGGCATTTCTCCTTCACAATATTGCCCTCTTCGTAGCCCCAAAACGTAAAAATTACAATAACTATGTTCAAAATTATAAATCAAAATATAATAATAACTCTGCTTTGGCCTCTCGCTTCAATCAACATGCCTAGGAATTCCACTCCTCCCGATTCCTTCAGGCAATCCTCTCCTTCCCGTCCCTCCCCACCTAGACCATTTGTCCTTGGCTTCCGCACACTTCCCTGCCAAGTATTCCGAGGAGTCGACACCCTTACCACAGAGTATGCATCCTATATAGTCGGGCCCTATCCATACTTTCCAGCCCCTCTCCTCTGGCCTACATCTCGCCTTCGCTAACGTGATCTTTTCCTTCCTGCTCATTTCCTTCGACGCAAAATACTCCGGTCTTCTCTCTAGCACTTGCACCCTCTGAAAAGTAGGGTTGTACGTGCTCTGCCGGATTTTCGTCTACCTCTCCTGCTCCTCCCACAAAAACCGCACCGCCACCTCTGAGTGCCCTACCTACTCGAACGCTCGCCTTCTCCGCGCTGCCCATGCATTGGACCCACTGCTCATATACTATATCCACACATTCCTAACATGCTAGACTTATGGAGAACTATTCACTCACAGTCATTTTTCTCAAATCCTTGCTTGTTCTTTTATTTTGCATCTGGAAAGGACGGAAAAATGAAAATTTCACAATAAAATATCAAGTAAATATATTGTATGCAATTAAAATATTAAATTATCAAATAAAAACCATTTTATAAACAGTGTAGTGGAAATACAGGATAATTCATCTTCCAAAGAGGATATTTCGACTTAAAAAATTAAATAGCCAAACATACACAACATGTACTAGACATAACCCAATTGTCACGTGCCTGCCACGTGTATGTAGTGCTTAGCGGAATATACTGTGCGCTCGACGAATGTTTCAGTTACCCACCAACCAAAAGTTACCAAAATAGTCAAATAAAAGCAAAAATACTTGGCTGTACAGATTAAAATATACATACTAACAATAATTAATCATATAAATAACAAAATTAGTAATTTCATATTTCAACAACATATTGTAATAGAATCTCATTTCACTTTGCTTTAAATATATTTCTTACTTCTGTATTGTATTCGGTCTTCGCTTCTCTTTGTATATGTATTAATGCTTTTATGATTTATTGAATCGTCCTCGTCGTTCAAATATTATATCTATATTTATACCCAGTACGCCCAGCACCCAAATAACCCATGAGCATCTCGTGGACTTAAGAAATACATGCTGATATAATTTACAACCGCCATTGGTCCTTGTTGGCCACGTGTTGCCGTGGCGTCACCTACCGACTGATAGCCGCCATCGCAGGTAAACCAGTAATTTTAAAATTAAAACCACTCACCGAATCATACACACAATGGAATACACCACAAACATTCAACTATCATCTAGACTAGGAGTATCTCAAATTATCGCTAGCGAATAAAATGCACGTCCTGCGATGTGCCGGCCACGTCGATTCCCCCAAACTTCGTACGTCCCACACAAACCCTGCCAGTATTACTTCTATTTTATTATCTTTGGGTTGGGATGGAGGTGAGAGGGTTTCGGCAAAGAGGGCTAGCCAAAACCCCATAGCCCGCCGACTCCCTTAGCTGACCGCGTATCATTTAAACGCGGCGAAAAAGGGCTGGTGGCCGGCGTTGGGTGCGCCACCATGGTTGGCATTGGTGGAGGCAAAGTTCAGGGGCGTGCCGAACGATGCTGGCATCGGCATCGGGCGCGGCTGGTTCACGGGCGACGTAGGATTGCTGGCGAGCTGGTTCATGCTAGGCGCCGCCGCCGCTTTATTGGCGTTGCCGGTGAGGAGGTTGTCGAGGTCGATGTTGAGACCGCCCGAATTGCTCCACGTGGCGCCCACATCAGACAGCTGTGTTTTCGCCGCCGACGACAAGGGCGGCATAGTGGCGTTGGAATTTGTATTATTGGAAGACATTGGTTGTAATACTTGAGCGGATTGCGGATTTAGCATTGGACCTAGAAAAAATAATGATCCATTAATATTTAATCCCTAAAACTGAGTCTTAACAATCTTAAGGCTTGTTTTTTTTTTTAGACTATTCAACATATTAAACATTTTTAGAATTTAATTAATTTTTTTGCATAACTGTGTAAAAACTTAGGATAAGGTATTATTAAGAGTTTTGATACATATGTATATAAAATTTTCCAATTTTAGTGGAAAGTTGAATTAAAAATTTGTCGTACTATCGTACAGTCTTATTTAAACGACTTGAAAATAATGGTTCTCCATTATACTCAACATGATTTCGAAGTTAATTCAGTAAACCATCTTTTACATTGGTACCAAAATTCTAGGATGTTAGGTTTATTGTTTTAGATTATTAAAACACCTCAAATCATTTCATACAATTTTTAATAGGAAAATAATGTGAATCAACAAACTACTACTCAATCTGTACTTTAACAACACGCTCAATAATATTCAAAACATGTGCAGCGAGAATGCGACACTCCGTATTTGCCTCCCCTCGCCCAAGATTCGGATTCAGCATTGCGCCCAGCCATACACGAAACTCCAACAACTCTCCGACAAACTCCTGCAGAAGGATCGCATCTGGTACAACGACCACTGCGGCTGCTACCAATTCCAACGCTGCCACACGCACCTTCACCTCGTGATGCATACGCAACCCCCATGCCAACCGAAACACTTCCTTGGCAATGCGCCCAGCTATAGGACAATTCATAGCTGCGTGCATTATAATCGCAGTCGTACGCACAAACTCCACCAGCAAGATATAATCATCGTCATTGCGAGGTCCACTCATCACATAATTCTTGCCAAAACCATACACCAACGGGAAGAAGAAACTCCCTGCAACAGGCGCAAAACGATTCTCCACTTCCACCCTCTGCTTCTGCCTATTCTTAGCATGATACGAGTTGTAATAACGGGTCTTCAAACATTTCTCAACAATAGCTTGAGATTCCTTATCTTCAAAGTCTTGTTTTCTCGAAGAGACTGAAGATAGTTCTCTTGCACAAGCTTGTATAATTTGTAACATGAGAACACGATGTGATATACTATAAGTCCCAGTATCAGCGTGAAACTGGGCACAGAGAAACTCTGCATAGATTCCTGGATATATGGAAGCGATACTCACACAAGCTGTGAAGACAACTTCGTCATAGTCCTCCACGTAGAAACTAGGTCTCAGTGAAATCAAAATCTCTAACAATTCTCTACCAATCGAAGCATCATCATTTGGCAACTGTTTCTGAATTAACTCATTAGCAACAGTCAAGCTCTGCGTGAAAATCTCACAATTCTCAGTCTCCAATAAACCGTCTCTCAAGTCACGTAGATACGAAGGTGGGGTTATTTTATCAATCTTAACATCCTCGGAAGTATCATACACTTCCAGATCATCATCGGAATCCAACTCAAGGTCATCAGCAATGATCTTCACCTCATTCTTCCTATCCAAAGATTGAGCAACAAATACGTTATCGGTTTTCGCCAATTTCCTCATGAGTCTCTTTTCCGGGAACTTCACAAATTTGTATGTGTCATCTAAAGGGTCACTTGAAATCATAACCAAACTTTTGAGCAATTCACCAAAGTCGGTTTTCTCGGGTTTCACATAGGAGATCTTCTTAAAATTGAAGAGAGTTTCAGAAATCTTTTGAGAAGAGGTTGTTAATTTGTCATAGTCAAAATGTAATACCACTTTTTCTTTGCCACTATCTAAATTTCGGAGTAAATTTAGTAAAATTTCAGCTGTAGTCATTCCAACGCAACGTAGTTCTTCGTGCGTAGATTGTAAATGTGCTGTGATGCCAGGATAAATCATTTGTTCGACTTTATGGTTGTATTCCTTCTTTTCATCAGTTTCTGCCCGATTGTCAATGATACGTTCGGCTATAATAACCAAAAATTTGGTTATATACAAGTGTTGCTCGAAACTAGTTTTCTGTAAAGCTTCCTTACTACACCATACATCAATTACGTTAAGTAGTAACTGCTTTAGGCAGTTAACATCACTCAGTTTCAAGTACTCGACTAAATTTACAATGAAATCGTCGGTAAATCTCGGATTAACCATCATTAAAGGAATCTTATTCGCAAGTACATACTTCCAGTTGTCAATCTTTATCAAGTTGACATCTATAACATCAAGATCTACGTACTTGAAAACTTGGGTAGCGATTATTTCAATCGACTTGGTTGATAAATGCTTTAAAACATTATTTTGCAAACATTTAAAGTGCGAATTTACGCTTCGATTATTTATAACCTTACAAAATGTCTCAATATTGATAATTTCTGTTGTTGAATTAAACAGTAGCAAGTATTTGTTGATAAACAACGCCATTGCTTCGTAGGAAATGTTGATGTTATCAAATTCCGCAGCAGAAGTGAAAAATTCTAAACATTTGATGAATTGTGCGAGTAGGAATTTTGCAAAATGTGCTGGTGTGAAAAATACGTTGATATTGCGCTGAGAAACATTGGCTATACGAGTAGGAACAGATATTAACATCTGAAGAAAGGTATCATATGATAAGGATAGATCTCCACCTCGGAAATAATGAATTAAGGTGTCGAAAAATCCTTCGGAACGTAGAGCGTGTTGCAAAAGGTCTTCCAGAGCGTGTTTATCATTGTTGGAGTCATCAGGTATGGCTGTGATTAAAACTTCGAAAGTATCGATGAAATAATGTCGGTTTTCTATGGAGAAGATGTTCACTACATAAGGGTCTAATTGTCGTGAACTACTCGCAGCCTGCTGATCGTCACGTGTCACGTTATCGTCCGTTGGTAGATACGGAAAGGAGTGATCGAAGATGCAAATCACAAACCGTAGAATATGACGGTAATTCTGCATCCGCACAAAATTGACCTGCGGCGTCGAGATGTCGTCGGCGTCGAGCAGGCGCTGCAGCGTAAGCGGACCGGGTAGCTCCTGCGCGAGATCGGCGAGTGCGCCGGCAAGATGGCGCGCGTCTGCGGCACACGCTAAGGGTTGACCTTCACTCAACGTGTTGAAGAGATACTCGCCGATGGCGTCTAACCGCGTCGCATGCGCACCGTGTGTGTCTGAAACCGAAAAACTCGGTGTGAGTTTCCCGGTCTTCGAGTTTCGTCGCGATGTATGTGTATTAGCGTAGACATGTTATGCAAATGTAACCTAGTTTGAGTCCTAGTATAGAACTATGCAACCTTGAACACACTTTTGTTCGACGATGTATATTAGGTAATATAAGTAACGCGATATGTCATTCATTCATCAATAAATATGATTCAGTATGCAACGGTACGGAAATTTGTTGTATAGCAGAATTTAGAATAACGTTACTCATAATTAGTCTAAGGTACATGAAGTTGTCCATATTTCGAAGGTTTGATAACTGTTTTATGCATCGATACTAATTGATCAACATACTATATCTTTACTAGTATTTCAGTAAATTATCAGTTAATCCTTAGGTTTCGATACTTTCTTTCCAAATGGACGTCATCTGCGCGTGCTTAGCATAAGTTCCACACAATTTTTCGAAAGTTTTCCAAACTTTCCAATTCAAATAATTTATAAATCTGTAGACCATTTTTTTACAATATTTTTTATATTAAGTACTTAATATGACGACTCAAAGTTGGAGAACTTTGTATTAAATAATTAATATAATAATATTCACCTGATAATCCATCGAAGAAGTCGATATTTCCATTACTCGATTGTTGCGTTTGCGCTTGGAAAGTAAGATTGCCAGTTTGGATATTCAGCGAGCTGAAGCCACCCAGATCACCGAGGAGGTCGTCGCCAGTGTTCTCTGACAGCGGCAATGAGGCAGGCTGTGCTATACTCGGCGCCGACATTGCAAAAATAAAACCATCACCAGCATTACCACCGACACCGTTATTCGTAGCCGCCGGCTGCGTTGATGTAAACGCTGAACTAAAATCGGCGAAATCATCCGTAGAACTTCCCGTACTCATAGCCGTCGCTGTCGGGGCGGCGGCGACAGGCGCAGGAGCACCAAAAGCAGCCTCGAAATTGCCAAAGTCGTTCTCGTCCGCACGTGGATCAAAATCATCATTGAGCAAGTCATTGCTGATGGCTGTAACCGCTGCTGGAGTCGAAGTGGTATTCGTCGACGGGCCTTTCGAATCGCGACCATAGTGTGCCGCCGCCCCGAGATCGACTTTCTTGATGGGTTTCGCCACTTTCGTAGGCGATTTCGTAGCCTGTGCGAGAGTTACACTCACTCGTTGAGTCGGAAGCCTTTCGACGTGCGTCGTTGGACTACCAACACGCTCCGTATCCTTATAGCGTTTGCCAGATTCATCGGACTCGTTTCCATCGGCGTCTCGATCTTCATCAAATGTGCGATCCCGATATCTATTTGGACTGCTGCCATCCATGGAGTAACGGCCACTTCGGTTATCTTCATTTCGCTCGGTATAGCCGAAGTCTCGATCGCGATCTCGGTCCCATCCGCCACCGCCACCTATGAAAAAAAAAACATCATATCCTTTTTCAATAAATATCGCTTATACTTCAATATATATAAAAAAAATTATATTTATAACTTAGCAAAGACTTTGAAATTTTTCAAATAGATGGCGCCAGTGACACTCCATACTTCCAGACCCTACAAGGTATCGATATTTGTTGGTAACAAGTATCATTCGACACTTTGGTTCAAGATATAACATTGACAATAGAATAACTACCAAAACCTAATCATTACCAAAACCTCAAACAAATCACAATGACCACAAAAAATATCAAATATGCCACCAAAACTCACACAAATGAAATATCCCCAAACAAACTAAACAATTCAACCACAATCGAACTACGGAATTCAAGCTCAATCAAAATTAAATCAATATTTGATGACACGAGTTCAAACAGAATATGCAATCTCAAATATGGAATTAAGGTTGAATATCCTGTTTGAACAACGAAAAAAAAAAACTAAAAACTGATATGAAAAAATACTTACCGAAACGCCCACCCATAGCATCCGAACTCATTCCAATATATTTATCCTTATTCTTCTTAGCTTTCTTCCGTTCCTCCCGTAGTTTATCATCGTCTTGAATAAAATCAATCAGTTCCTTCACCTTGTGCCGAATGTTCACACCCTGATCCTTGCCCAGCTCGTCGATAAACGCATAATTTTCCAGCGATCGCAGATCGTAGATGTGCTCCCTGGAGGAGGTAACAACACGCTCGGATCCGTTGCGGATGAGGTAGTTGAGCACTAGCAGAGATTTGTACGTGCGTCGCCAGTGCTGCTTACTATCCTGCAGCATACGCTTCCACAGCATCGACATCACCTCGGGGAAGTGTTCGTACGTAAACGTCGAATGGGCCAACTCCTGCATCTGATTACCGGTGGGTCCCCACGGTTCATCATTGGTGGCCTCACGCACTTTTGCCTCAATTTCCGTATAGTTCATCACCACATTAGTTCTACAATTTGAAAATAGCAAAGGGAAGGGAGATTAATTAAGGGTATTTTAAAAAATGTACTGAAAGGTGTACCAGATTAGAAATTAGATATCGTGTCTAGAGAATGACTATTTAAGGGTAGAACCTCATTTACCGGGTTACAAAATCGATTTTTTTTTTTAATTGCAACAAACAATAAACGGAGTGATAAAAGATTTTTTTTTTACTTCTGCATGAAAGGTACTTCTGAATACTGCGTATTATGTATAATATATGCAAATACTTTTCAAAAAAATGATACGATATAATAGGAAATAAAGCCCAGATACCACGGAACATAAAGCGCTATTGGCCCACAGATGGCGTAGTTAAAAATAAATTACTCTGAAAATCCACATGGCGCTGTAACCATAAATAATACAATGCAACAGATGGCGCCAATAAAACCATGTATAGTACGAAGAAAATAAAACCTAGATAACAACATTAATCAATCACCTGTTAAATCAAGCCGTAGAAAACAGTTAACACCCAACGTCATTGACATAGATTACGAAACTGCAGATAATTATCATTAAATACCTTAATGAAGCCTACAAAATGAACGTTACATTTTCAGCAGCATGAAGCTATCACTTATTTTCTACCTATTCTAAAGCTATGAGCATCGATCTGTGGAAGTTACAATGAATTAGAGATAAACATCTGTCACCGGAAGCACGGGATACGTTGGTGCATACAGGTGAGAAATAGGGGGTACATATCGAAATTGTTACTTACACTTTATCGGCGAGCTCGCGCACTTTCCACATGCTGAATAGGCTATCCATTTTGCCACACTCGCACCTGACGCGTCGCACGGGAAACACTAAAGAAATATGCACGCAACGGATGGCGAGGAGCAAAACACACACGATCAACGCGCGATGATTTGGCCGTGCGCCATATTAAACCTATGACGTTTGTGACGTTTACTTTCTATGTAATTACAATACCCCCTTCCACTACATTGCAAAATGTGTTAGTTGACATGGCTGCCAACTATACAAGAAAAAAGTTACTAACTTTAGTTACAAACCGAAGGTTGCGAACATTTTTTAAAGAAATATAAAATGAATTTATATGCACATTACTGTACTTAAAAGCACAATAAACATTAGAAATCAAAGGTAATCTTATTATAATAGATATTTATTTCTTTTAAGATATTTTTTAGAGGCATAAATATCATTTTTCTGTTTTTAATTAAATAAAATTTTGGGTAACTCCCTGTGAAAGAAAGTTGACAATTGTCAACTCTGTCAAATTTACGCTACTGTCAAAATAAACTAGTGCAATTTGTGTAGTTGTGTAAATTGGAAGTATGCAAGTATGTGATTTTGTTTTTATCGCTGTTGTGTAGTGAAATTTCGCGTAGAAGTTGAATGAAACTTTAGTATACATCATGTCGTTAACGAAGATTGTCCTGCTTGCGTGTGGATCGTTTAATCCTCCCACAAATATGCATCTACGAATGTTTGGTTAGTTTCCTTACCTTTCTAATTACATACATGAAATTAAATATTGTAATATTATACATTTACAGAACTAGCAAAAGATCATATCCATCGCCTTGGCAACTACGTGGTTGTTGGTGGTTTTATGTCGCCAGTACATGATTCCTATGGCAAGGCAGAATTGGTTCCTGTAAAACATCGTTTGTCGATGTTGAGGCTTTCACTGGAGGGTAATTCCTGGATTGGGGTGTCAGAATGGGAAAGTCGACAAGAAACATGGACGAGAACCAGACAATCGTTAAAACACCATCAAAATATGCTAAATTCCAAGTTGAATGGGAATAGTAATGGAAATGAAGATGATGACGAAGAGACTATGGATTTTGCTTTTCCTGATAATTGTAGGAATATATTGAATAACGCTAATGAGCATGGTGTTAAAGTTAAGTTGCTGTGTGGTGCTGATTTATTGGAGAGTTTTGGAACGCCTGGATTATGGGCTGATGAGGATGTAAGTGTTATTCATTTTGATTTGTTTTCTGCCATTGATTATCAATAATTCCTGTTCAAAGAAGGCAACCTTTGAATCAAGTAGATATCCAAAAGTTGCTTTATTTTCTCTAATAGGTTTGGATTATTTTATCGTTTTAAACAACTTTTGTTTTGAAATAATTCAACATCCTATCATCCTATGTTATGAATAAATATTGTTTAAGCCAATGTTTTACAGATTGAAGCAATAGTTGGTCATTACGGCTTGGTTGTGATCACCAGAGAGAATACAAATCCGCTAAAGTTCATATATAACTCAGACATATTGACCAAATATATGGTGAGTCATCGTGCAATGCAGTTTACGTTTGTTTAATCGATTGTTTGCATTCTTTTAGGGCAATATTATCATAGTAACGGAGTGGATTACCAACGAGGTGTCTTCGACGAAGATTCGACGAGCGCTACGGCGATCCGAGTCGGTGAAATATTTGATTCCGGACAAGGTCATCGATTATATTCAGGATCACATGTTGTTTGGCTGCAGTAATCGATCGTAAGTTATTTATATTATATTTTCTGAATATGTCTTCTTATCATAACTTAACACAACTTATGTTAAAGTTAATCTAAATCAAATAGTTAACTTTCTAGCATTGGTTTAAAACTTTGTTTTAAAATTTTGAAAATTTATTGGCCTCATTGAGACGCTTTAGAGTTCGAACAATGCCGAATGACGAATCGCGTTCTGTTTGTTCGAGCTCCAAGAGCTGTTTCCAGAACTTACATTGTTTTGTGACCTTATCTCAATGAATTTACAAGCGGAGTCTCAGGACTGGACCCCTCAGATTTACATTCAGATTGTTCATTCTAACCTAACCAAATCTCTATTAACGCTGCCTGAAAAAAAAATGGAAAACGCAGTAAGTATTTAATTCCGCCATCAGTGCGCAACGTCAACAATTCGCCATCACGGCTCAGCGTTGACACGCAGCATCATGGCGTTGCTCTGTTGACGCCGTCGCCGACCGCCATCAGCGACATGTCGATCGATACACCCTCGCCGATCAGCTGCATGAATTTATGCAACAATAATCTATTCGCGACGACGACAACGACGTCACCGTCGCCGCCGGCGGTGCTATCGATCGACGTGCCCGATACGCCCAAATGCATCACAAATACGACGGGACGCAGTGGCGGCAGTGCAGGCGGCGGCGTACGTCATCCTGGGCAGGCGGTTAAGATCGTCACGACCGCTAGCGGTGCGCATCGAGTCGTGCGCGCCGAGGTATGTACCACAACAAGCACAACTGCAACAATACCCACAACGGCGGCACCGACGCTTAAAAACTCGCAGAGCTGCACTGAGCTGGCGCACTTGCAGCGCACGCCGCCTCCGCAGATGGAGGCGGCGAGTCGATCCAGCGACGATCTGCTCGAGCGCAAATCGTGCGACGCGAATTTGATTAAGTTTATCTTTACCAAGCACGGTATTCAGGTGATTAGTGATGTCGAAACTATTGTTTAATGCAGGAGATGAGACTTTAATTGATACATCAGTCAATATTTACATATTTTTCTTGAGATACTTCGATAGATTGCGATATTTTTCTTTAATAATTTGTTATGTCTTTTGTAATATCGCAATATTAATGTTCATCAGAAACATGATAGTTTTATTTATTTATAAAATGCAACAATGTATAGTAGATTCTCTAGGGTTTCATACGATTGATAGTTGCATAGAAAAACAGAAATTTATCAGCTTTGACAAGTATGGATACGTTTCAACATGTATTGATATTTCATATTTCAAATACTAATAAATACAGAAAGGATCGATACCTTATGTTTCGATACTTTTTCCAGCGTTTGCAAAATTACATTTGTAAACCAAGAATCCACTGTACATATTTGCATTTTTTGGTCATAAACTTATTATTATGTCAATTGCATTGAATTTAACTAAATGTTAAGATTTAATAATTTATTTACTATCTTTTTTCTAAACATTTTTCTTCCTTGTTGTAACTCAGAAGTCCTAACCTTTAACTCACGACTTGTAGGTTAACACCTGCTTTAACCTGATGCCACGTTAACTTTTAACAACGAAGCCAACTTAATTGGAATCCCTTTAATATACTTTTATGACACAAATGGCAAGTTAGCAGATTTACTGACAAATGTTCTATTGAAAAATTTTTCACTTGTGACTAGTAAACTTTCTCTGAATTACTTTAGAATTTTGCCCTGGGTTTGTAATTCAATGAATTAGGGCACTGCAACTGATGACATTGACACAACATTGACCTAGAGGTGACCAAAATATCGATACTTCTGGATATCGAAATTTACAAGTACAGAATGAAAGTTTCGATGCTAAACGGTATCCAAAACACCTCAGATATTATTAATTATCAGGTTTCCAAAAAAGTTCCAAGTTAGTTGAAATCGTTCAATGGTAAAAGTATTGGTACTTTCGATGTTTATTATTACGATACAATATTACAAATAAATCTGCAATATTGATACATATCGATACTTTTTACACCACTGAGCGATTGTCAGTGATACTTATGATCACACACACACACATTTGATATCATATATGCCGTCAGTACGGAATTATTTCTAGATTTCTGGCGGATTCTTCTTTTTGATTATTGTCTATTTTGACAAATATTTTTATCTTTGCATGTTCTCCTCATCACGTGCACACAATCAATGATTGCCTAGGCTAAGTTTGGATTTGAATCTCTTGACAATAACATACAAACTTAATCTCACTCGTAAGATTCCTAGCAAATATAAATATGATCGATGCCAATTGTATGCCAAATTGAAGCAAATGCGAATCTTCCATTAAGTTGATTGTATTAGATATAGTATACTTTTTTGCATGTTTAGCGATCGATTTGGAAGCGATTCAGTGTTTGCATGATTGTTGTCTTCTGTTTCAGGCATACGTAGAACGTCCTGCATGCCTCTAGAACGAAAACAAACGCGTGCGAATTGGGTGTGTACGTTTCCCGTATATCAAAACTATTACGTAGTCCTAGATTTCAGATGTTTAATAATTGTTTTAGATTCTTAGCCATATTGTACATAGTAAGCGTAGATTTATGTATAGCTTGATATATTACTTAATTGTTATAATCTAAAATCAAGTCATTACAATGTTATTACGCATAATGTATATGTTAAAAGAGAAGAAGACATCTGTGATTTTGTAAATGACGAAATGATATTAAACGTGGTTGTGAAATGTGATTCAGGTCTTTTTGCGCTTTATTTGGTTTTTCAGCGACGTGGTGGCGGCTGGCGTGGCATCGCTGCAGTCACACCATGGTGTGATGGTGCGGTTGCAGTGTAGTTCGATGTTGAGGATGGTCGCAGTGGCGCCATCTATAGTGAAGGGGTGTACGCCTGTGAGGCTGTAGGCGACATCATGAAGGCCAGTGTGACGGTCACGGCGACGGGTGATCTCACGCTGATTGTGACACTTGGCAGTGTCGCGACGACGATGAGGGCCGTGCACGTGGCGAAAGGTGTCATTCGTACCAGTGGTGATGTGTTGCGGACGGGTGACTGTTAGCTGGGCGTCGCGTAATCGCACGAAGAACTCGTCGTCTTCCAGGCCCCAACCCCAATATTTATTGGACATGCCATTGACTTTTTGAAAATGTTCTCTAGAAGTCAGAATTTTTATAGATTTTACATATATAGAAAAAAATTGTGTTAACGAGATTTTTCAGCCGTGTGCCCAAATTGTTTTTTTTTTCTTCAAATTTAGATCACAAATTTATATAATATATAATCCACAACCTTTTTCTACCACAGTAGTGGTGTAAGGGATAGTAACTTTCACCCGACCCGACCCGGTCTCGCTATTGATGGTACTGCCCTGAACTCTGCATATGTGTTTTTTTTTTCGGGGACCGTTGCAAGCGAATCGCCCAACCTTCGTTCGCGCTTTTACCGCGAAGTCAGGAGTTCGCGGACGGCGCCGCAGCCGCTTGTTGAATGGGAAGACCAAGTGGTCACCCAGCCGATCAAAAATACGCAAGGTATATATTGCTTTAACAGCAAGCTCCGCGGTATCGGCTTCGCGGCGCAGTCGTTAGCGCGCCTGCCTGATACTGCGAGGATTGATATTACAAGTAATATTTGCATATCTTTATTTGTGACCCAACTTTGAAAATGTTTTTGGCACAACGGCGAAAAATCCCATTAACACAAATTATTTCTATATGTGTACTGCAGGTACAAACATTTTCATTCAATTCCGTGCCGGACAATTGAGACACTCTCCTTGTTGGATAATGTAATAATTTCACTTTAATTTAACTTTAGGAACTGAGATAATGATAAAACTGCCGTTAAGAAAATATTAATATATAAAAATGACATTGTTGCATTTAATCTTTAAGGACATAATCCATGGTTAACAAATAATTTATGTAAGTTTCGCAAGACTTCCTTTTCACAATGATTGTTTTAACGAATGTAAAACTTTCTCACGAGAAATAAGCAAATAAAGCTAGTAGCAATTCAATGGCCGCTTATATGTCATTTATTCAAATAAAACATCAGATAGGAATTTTATATTTCACGAAAAAATATCCTCTTTCAAATGCAACTGCGTCAATTCTTTTCAGATTAGTAAGATACCTTTTTCTATTTTTACGAAAGAATTCAAACATTCTTACCTATTCACCAATAAAATTCCCCCAACAAAATTTGGGTAATGATATCGTGGATGTAGATTCGGTGCAGCCACATGAAAAGGTGACTTCTCCGGATATGCATAGTTTAAATTCTTGTTCAATGGTAGCAAGTCCACATCATGCATTGCCACATAATCATACTCCTTCTTCGTATACAAGTAGCCTATATTTATCAATGAAGCGCGATTAAACCGATAGGCATCCACCTGATTCAGCACAAAGATATCATGATTAATGCGTTGTTCGTTCAGGAACTTTCGCATATATGGCACGAAGACTAGCAACTCGTCGAAACGTTCTCGAAAGGGCACCAAAACAGCCAATTTGTGATTAGTGTCATACTTAATTGCTATTTTACTCTCATCTGCTACATGTTTTTCTATTATGTACTCCGTCCTTGTATTAGGGCAATTACAATGGTCTGAAATGTTTGGTAATTTTATTATTAATAAGGAAATGATTTATAAATGAAATTTTGTGAAAGTGAGAAACTTACCACCTGGTAGTAGATATAATAAAACTAAAACCATTCCAATGAAAACAACTGCAGCAAGTATGAGAACACATTGCAGATGATTGACAGGGCGTGTTGGTTTTCTGTACATTGTATATATGCATGTTTATGTAGTTTTTAACTCATAATGGCTTTAAAATTTGGTTAAATTAGTTTAAAACAATTTGGAGATATAACCTATAAGATTATTTTGACATCTGCATAATATTTAATTAGAATCAGGGCTGCCAACATAAGTTGATATGATTTCTTAAATTATTAAATCAAATTAAACGTTTAAAACAAGCATATAAAGACCAGGCTTACAGATAAATGAATTATATAGTTGAGAAAGTTATTATATATTGCATTAGGTAAATTTAAAGTGTTTTTAAGAGTTTATAAAATTTGATTTTTAAATTGCACAATGTTATGACAAATGACAATTTCTGAATCAACAGGAGACGTTGCCACGTGTCGAAACATTGTGCAAGCTTGCACTTAATTTTAGTAACTTCCCGTGCGTTTCCCTTTGTGTAGCATTATTTCACAACCTATATAATGTACCAATTATATTTATCATAAGTGAATAGTTTGTAATAAAGTCAAACGTCCAAAAATCGACTATACCCGAATGCTTCCGAATCATTCTATATAAATTAAAACGCGCGCGCCGACCTTGTCGCAGTTCGACGCGGACGACCGTTGCAGTCGGTTGTACAGCGTGTGTGTGCAGTGGTCTCTCTTGTCCTGCAGACCTGCAGCCGTTACGATAGCGATCGTCGCTATCACAGCCCGGTGCCGCTTACCCCCCACGCAAGTTCGGAACATGTACATGTGCTCCGCCGCCAACAGCAGCAGGACACCAGCATCGTGTTATCGTCGCAGCAGGCAGGCGCGCAGCATACGTGGTAGAGCAAGTTCGCAGTGGAGCGCGCGCACCCCGCCGACGACGTCCTCTTGATCCCAGCGATCCCGTCGCGACGCTTCGGCTGTGATCTCATTAGTGTGCTGGACGCACGTGAGACTCTAGACAGTTTGTTGGTTGTGTGTGTGACAGTGCAGCAGGAACGGCAGCAGCATGCCGAAAGGCAGACGAAAGGGAAAGTCCGGTGAGTGCGCACGCGCGGCGTTTGATCTACACGAGAATATCATGTATAAAAACAGGAAAGCATGTTGCAAGTAGCAAAATATGTTGGGTTGCACAACGCTTTGCGTGAACATATGGAATGCAAACATTAAACACTATTATGACGCAATAATATAATCAAATGTTACGGGACAAAAACGGTATACAAATATACATATTTGTATATGTTAGCGATAGCTTGCAGGAATTTGTTCGGTTTGGTAGTGATGACCTGTGCGACCTTGGCGCTAAATTTACGTATATCTAATTTGATTTGTTGTGTTTTCTATTTGTTACGAACCTTGATCTTCCTCTCATTATCTTGTATTATGTGTTCAGAAATTGTACTTGGTTTTGGTATACGAGTACATATTTGTTTCGAACTTTCTCAGAATGCTCTTTATTTTTACAATTTCCGTTGATCATTTAAAACTTTCTAGCACGTTTAAACAACGGATTATCTGTATCTTTGGAATTGTCACAACGATCCCAATTCCAAGGCCATAGGTTTACATCATTCAAGAAGAAAGGCATGAATTCAACCATATTTTCCTATTATGTTCATTTCACAAATTTGGTACACTGCTTACAAAAATCACGGGTAATTTTTCGATGAATTTAGACGAAGAGATCAGGAATGAGCAAACGGCGACCCTTCTAATATATTTATACATATTTTCATTCAAATAATTACACTATTAATCTTTGCAATATCAATCCCACTTCGGTATCAACTATACAAACATAATAAACAATGATTATTTATTATCAAATGCAAAATTACATTCGGCAAAAACTTTATTCTAAACAAATTTTATTCCTAATGTAGATCGTAATGGATCAGGGCATACATCTGAAGAAGACGATTGCAATGATAATGCAAGCGTCTTTAGCATGGGATCCGAGGTGCGCAGTAATGATGGCGACACGGAGGAAGGCGAAGACTTATCGCAGCAGGAGGCTTTCGAAGATCGTGTAGCCGAAGCATTGGATGGACTATCGCAGAAATCGGCGCAGGGACGCACCTCATGCTTGGAGTCCCTCACAAAAGCGTTCCAACAACGCTACATGCCCGACTTTGTCTACGATCGCCGATTGACGGTGAGCGATGGAGTTGAGCGTTGCTTGAAAAAAGGACGTGGTGCTGAACAGGCTGCTGCCGCTCAGTTAGCGTCCTTGTTGTGCATTCAACTCGGTGCTGGCGACTCCAGTGAGGAGGTGTGTAAAAACCTGAAGCCAATCTTGCTGGTTACGGCGAATGATGGTTCGATGCAACCAACTGTTCGAGCTAAGGTAAATAATTAAGTTTAATTCGTTAAATATATGAAGGAAATGATTTTTTTGTTTGAATTATTCAAAATTATAATACGTGCTACATCTATCGACGACTTTTCCAATTTAAAAGTTCGATTTTGGAATGCTCACACTGAAAACTGTATTATAGATTTAGTAAGTTTCTTATAATTACAAACTAGATGGCGGTGTCTATTAAAATAAATTTCAATTTTTTTAAATTTTACTCGCGCCATTTCATTGTTTACTAAAGGAAAAGCGTAGGCTTGTTTTGTTATAAAATCAGTAATTTAATTACTTCTAGCTCTTATTTTTTAAAATATATTTGATTTTATAGTGCTGCTATGCCCTGGGTGTTCTAACGTTCCTCGCTGGAGGTGAAATGGGCGACGTGCTGGAAACGATGAAACAACTAGAGCACATCTTCGCTGGCAGTTATTTGAAAGGTGGCGGTGTCGTGCCCAATGTGAACGCCGACCTAGGCCAATTACATGCAGCTGCATTACACGCGTGGGTCCTCCTCTTCACCCTGCTGTCGCCGGGCGATGTGTGTTCAATGATGGACAGTGGTTCTGGCACGTTTGCACCAAGCATTGTGCGTCTCTCAGAGCTACTCACGTCGCCACATCTGGACGTACGTATGGCAGCAGGTGAAGCACTCGCTGTCGTATTCGAACTTGGTCGTAAAGCTCGCTCTGACTTCGCTGATAAGCACGTTGATGACCTCGTCGATACACTGCATCAGCTGGCTACCGATTCCAATAAACATCGTGCGAAGAAGGATCGTAAGCAGCAACGTGCGACGTTTAGGGATATTCTTAGCTATATTGAGGTAAGGTCGACTAATGCTTGATAGATAAGACAATTACTAATTGAATCATGTCAATTTTAGAACGATCAGTTCACCGAGGAGCGCGTCAAGTTCCAGAGGGAGGTGTTGTACCTCGATGATTGGTGTCGTCATAAGCAGTATGACGCGATGTGCACCACACTTGGATCGGGTATGAATACGCATCTGGCTGAGAACGAACTGCTGCGTGATATTTTCGATTTGGGAGATGTGCTCGTTATCAACGCGGGACCGGTCACACATACGTCAAAATTGGAACGTGTAAGTTTTTGAATTATTCTATTATTCTCCGTTTCTTAAGAAGTTTTATACATATCTTAATGATTTACTCTTAAATGTAAACAAAAATAACCATTTAATTTTGTATATTTACAGAATCTAGTAAATGCTGCCGCATTTAAAGCTAGGTCAATATCCCGAGGGAAGAATCGCGATAAGCGGTCGGATTTTTAACAGCCCAGCTGCCAGAAAACCGCGCCTGCCACTCCTCTGCGAAGCAAATTCGTACATAGTTGCAATTACCACATCCTAATACAACCGATAATGTAATATACACATGTGTTGCCTAACTTTCTATCCGGATAGTTAATTTCAAAGCGCTTAGGTTTTTTTATACGCTGCATAGAACTATTTTCTTGCTCACACTCTCTTGTTGATGTTTTACGTTGTGCGAAACTTTTATCGTTTGATTTTTTTTACATAAACCTCTTCATTCAATGGATTGTTAGTGATTATCTCTACTACGCACTCTAACTTGTAGAATTAACTATGGCTATGTGCTAGCCACAGCGCAGATAAATACTGAGAAGACACATTTGCTCTTATTGCATATATATATTGATTCTTGTGATTGTGTATAAATGTATATAGTTCAATTATATGCATATGGTGAATAAAATATTGAATTGAGAAAAGTGTTTGTGTTTTATTTAACATAGAATGGCGAGGAACGATGGTGTTTTTTGCATCAGTTGCAATTTTAGGTTAAGTGATTGTCAAAGAGTAGTTATGTAAGTTTGCCTCTAGGTAGGTTTATTCAATTCCATGACGGACAATTGAGACACTCCTTGTTAGATATACAGAAATATTTCATTCAGATTCCGCATCAGACATGTTTCGTTTAATATGTATATTAATTTTACATTGAAGATAGAATTTCACGAATTACGTTTCCGTTATATGCAGTTTTCACCTTAAATGAAAAATAATTGAGTGAAAATAAAATACTAGTTTGAAAAAGGCGCAAAACAAAAATATAAACTGGTTAGAAAATAAATAGATACCTGATTGTATTGTTTATTATTAATTAGAAATTATCAGTAATGTATTAGAAATTATTTACTATTTGTAACTGCGAATAAAAACAAAACGAACAAACATTGTTTCACTTCACGCACACTGTATAAAGATGCAAACTTTCAACTTGACATTTTCAGGTTATGTTTGTTGAATTTTAGTAAAAGAACAGCGTTCGTTCTGTGCGCAACGCGTTTTATTTTTTAGCGCTTTGCAGGTGCATAACTTGCGCACTTTAAAATATTTTGTTATTTGTTGTCTTCCCAGAAAGTGCTATGGAAGCGCTTCCGCCAACATACATGCCCGGTGACGCGATGCTCATCGAAAACATCGTCTGGGAGCTTAAAACCCAGGGAATCTTCGACACCTTTCGCAAGGAATGCATCGCTGATGTTGATACAAAACCAGCGTACCAAAATCTGCGCCAGCGTGTGGAAGGTAGCGTCGCATCGTTCCTTCGCAAGCAGACGTGGAGCGCCGATCTGAATAAGAATCAAGTACGCGAGCAGCTACGTAAAAACATCTATGAGTAAGTTCTTTGTTTTTGATCAAATAAGAAATAAAACAAAAGTGTATCTTATTTCATAGATCTGGATATTTGGAAACAGGCGTCGAGCGTATCGTAGACCAAGTGGTCAACCCCAAAATGAGTACAGTCTTCCTGCCAAAAGTTACGGATGTCGTTTATAAGTATCTGGGCTTGCAGAAGCCTGAAGTCAAGTCTGAGAAGGAAAAAGAGGAAGAGCTGAAGACACGCAGAGAGGAGTTATTGCCAAAGGAGTTGGAGGCTGTTTCGCCTGAATCCTGCCACGTTGGTGAGGATTCCAATTTGAGTTTGGAGAGTATGAAGATCGAAGATGATGAATCACCACCGTTTGAACCTTTGGATGAAGACAACTCAATAGACTCTCATATGTCTGGAATTTCCGGTTTGCAGAGCCATGATTCGAATGCGAGTCTGAAAACTTTGCAAATTGATGAAGGGGATGCATCCGGATCGAATAGTTATCCACCAGATAGAGCTTCCACTTTGATAATCGATGAAACTAATGTAGATGGTAGTAATATCGGAAGTGCACCGACATCTGTCAGTGGTGTTCTTAGTGCAGAAGTTGCTGATGCATCAGAGACCGCCAGTTCTAAGTATGTACCACCAAGTGAAACTATGGAAAGTGAAAGTCGGGATAGTAATTCCAGTAGTAAAGATCTTAAAAAAGACTCAGAACTCAAAACTAACGATTCTAGTTTGAAAACGGATGATCTGAACGAAAAAACAAAAGAGGATAAGGATAAGAAGAATGAGAAACGTTCAAGTGAAAGTAAAACTTCTTCCAGAGATAAGTATAGAGATAAAGATCATGATAGCCGAAGCAAGGACAAGGATAGAGATAAGGATAAAGACAAGGAACGTGATAAGTCGCGTAGTGATAGGGATAAGGATCGCCATCGGAGTCGTCATGATAGGAAAAGCGACCGGCGTGATCGTGATAAGAATAAGGAACGCGATAAAGATAAGGATAGGAAAGATGGTAAGTCAAGTTCGTCGTCTTCAAGTTCCAAGAGTCGCTCACGTCATGACAGTAGTAGCAGTAGTCGAAAAACGTCGTCGAGTAGAACTGATCGTGATAGAGAAAGGGATAAGGAAAAGGACAAAGATAGGGATAAGAAGCGGGATAAACAAAAGGACAAGGATGATCATTACAGTTCGAAGCATAAAAGCGGTGAGAGACGGTCGACGGATCGTGACTCCAACGATGGTTCCGGCCTGAAGAGCTCCTCGAGTTCATACTGCGAATCTAATAGTTCATCACAGCATTCTCACAAGGATAAGGATTCTTCAAATTCGAATGATTCAGGCTCCAATACGGATAATAAAGGTACAAAGACGACTAACAATGTAGAGATGGCGCCGCCGTCGATGTCGGTAAGTGCCGCCTCGTGGGATGCTTTGGAAGCACAACTGAATTCGAACGTGATGGGCGCAAATGCTGTAGGAGACTATCAAGAGGACAATGAAGAAGAAAAGGTAGTTGATAAACAAGGAAATTCCGGAGGGGAAGATGGACAGGTGTGTTTCTTTCGAGAAGCGTCTGTTGAACGCGATATGAAGTTTTTGGAAAAGGCCACGCAATGTTTGAATAAACTTGAGAAGGAGATTGGTGATGTGGCGAATGTGAGGCAAAAGCGACGCATTGTGGATGATTCCCCGACACCTTCGCCGCCCACCACGAAGAAGGCACGGACTGCCAATGTGGTTGAGGGCAGGGTGTTTGTTAGTGGCGCTCAGCGCTTCGAATTGCCTCTGAGTCCTGCAGAGAGTGATAGTGAGAAGTCGACGAATCGCGGTAAGGCCGAGGAGGTGATGATTGTAGCCGCCACGGCTCTGGTGCGCCGGAAAGCGGTGCAACGATACTCTAGCGATGACTTATATAAGCCACGTCCGGTGTTTAAGCGTTCGACGGCGCGACGACGTGGCAATGGTGATAATTACTGATTGTAAACGTTTTTCTTGACAAAGGAATTGTCTCTTGCTTGTAATTAATTTGTTTACTTATTTGAGTATGAATTGTACAAATAAATATGTATATTTCTAATATGTTTTGGTTTAATTCACCTTGCTCGGAGAACAGATTCACATAATAATTGAAACCTTGTATACTACAATAATACAAATACAGTGAATCCTGGTAGTAACGAAACGTCGCGGGCCTAATCATTAACTTTGGGAATAGGTTTTCGTTAAATACAGGTCAATACAATACAGCAAGGGGGGTGGGAAATCCGAAAAATCTATTAATGCGCTATGCGATAAAATCGGCAAAAAGAAATTTCAAGATTCCAGATCAAATATTCCGAAGTACATAAATATTTGTTTCAGTTCTCACACAAATTTGAACATTTGTTCATCACACAAATTCCGCGTAATACTATCAATTATCATTACAGAAGTCACGCAAACGATCAGATCTGGATTTTTTTTCCGTTGTTGACAGGATTACACATATAAGTTTCGCATATTCACTGTACTATTTAAAAATTATCACGCACAAACCAGATACTAATCTAGTCCCTTGCAATACCGCAGTATTATAATCCACGAGTTTACTAATCCTATCTTTCCTAGTATATTGATTATTTCCGAGAAAATGCATTTCTCTAGAATATTTGTATACAAAGTTCTATCAATTATATCGTTGGAAATCGTCCTATAATACTCCTAGAATTTCCTAATCACATGTTTTTCCAAATTTCCCACTAACTAAATGTATAGACTAGAAAGAAATGTATAGAGCTTCTAGATCTACCAGCAACTATTCTATCCACGCTCAACTTACCATTACATGTTCTCGCAAAAAAAGAGATTTTTTCTTCTCTTAGCCTCGAAGACTTATTTTTCTGTCTTCAAACGGTGAACTCGGTTTAACTCGCGATTCTGCACGTTATTTCTTGTTGTTGTGTGAAAACTTATGTGTTTATCTGTAAATAAATGTGTAATTAAATCAACTCTCGCATCCAATTGACAATCACCGGCACTACATATACTCCTCAATAGGCATGTCAAGGGTACCCGATATTCTGGGTTACTTGGTTTTCCGCATTGTCAGTTTCGGGTAAAACCGGGCTTTTACTTTCAAAGATTTAACTCGGATTTTCGTAAAAGTTTCGGGTTCTATACCAGAATCTGCTTATCTTGAAAGTATCGGGTTCCGATACCAGCATCGACGCGGTTGCGTCCCACACACCCCCCTATTGCTTGATTTTGTTTTCAAACCGAAATCAAGGCGAGTCGCCCCGCTCTGGTTGATTCTGTTTTCGAACCGAAATCAAGGCTAGTCGCCCCGCTTTTGTTTGATTCTGTTTTCGAACCGAAATCAAGGAGAGTCGCCCCTTTCTTGGTTGATTCTGTTTTCGAGGCGAGTGTGCGAGATCGTGTTGATACTTGTCACTAAAACAACAACGATTAGTTGCTCCCGCGATTGCGGCACGTACCAGCTCGTGTTTTAACATGTTTACTTGTAGCGAACGAAACCTCCATTCTTCCCTCACATTGACTAGTGATTGTATTTCATGCATATTTGGAAAAATGAGAATAGCCATTCTCTAATTGAATTTATCTTTTTCCAAATTTTTGTTTTTATTTATATACATTTTAATAGCTAATAAAAATATAATATGTGGCGCTGTAAACGAGTTTTTGTTCGGATTTTAAACCCGGGCTTTCACAGACAAAACCGTAACAGAATAAACCCGC
>JAODAC010004564.1:0-32717 GCA_027575185.1 Mimaenictus wilsoni
AAGGCGCCAAACGCTTCGTGCATCCACTTAAACCTACCCCAAGAGCGGCATGTGCCTCTATGTTCTCTTTATTAACCCCTTGACGACTCAGGGCTTACAAAAAACGTGAAAAATATGTGGTGCAGACTAAACAACTCAAAAGTTCTTTCACGCCAGACTAAATATTGATAATTTGGCGACAAATATAAAAAAGGGCTCAAACTTGCTTCGCCGTTCACAACACTCGTGTAGCGCGTCGCTAACCCTTGGTATCTGAACTCACATACATCTTCGTTTGCGCGTATACCTTTTTCGTAGAATTTGTGTGCAATCTATGTGCTTCTTCGAATCACACTTTCTCGGTTCTATTGGTAACGTTTTTTTTTTGGCGTCACCTGTTTTTTCATTTTCCTGTTTGGTGTGCGTTTTGGGACGATCAAAATTTTGTTCAAAGAATTATCCACCTTTCCTGTCAGTCACATTAACATCTAAATCTATTGGACATGTCCAAGTCTACGAGACATCCTAATCTACACAAAGAAATCTCTTGTCTAAACTTTCCAGGAATAGTTGTCCGAAATTATATTGTGAATTCTTAATCAACTTTATCACATTAGCGACAGTGTCATAATATTGAAGGTATCGAACGGAAGTATCGATATTCATCGATACTGAATATTTTTGACAGCCCTGCGGAGCATTGCATGGCAAATTTGATTAGAAACCCGAGTATTGATAGTACTAAATATGAATAGTGTATGTCAATACACGTACATATGAATTAAACTGCAAGGAAATAGAAACAATATATTATTGCACTGTTGACGCTGTATGCTTATGTTGTATAATGGCGGCGCATCCGTAATGCAAAATCAATACGCTATTATTTTACGCCTGGGGATGGCAAGTGATTGGCGGGGGAGGGGGGGGGTTCGCAAGCTGCCCCCGTCGACTCCGTCGTAATGTGCGTTCTAGGCCGTCCCGAAAACACGACTTTGGCTCGAGTTCGACAACGATGATCATGTTCCCGCGCCGCCCTCGCACGTCAACATGTACCTGTGTTCACGTTGTGTAGGGGTGGCGACGTGACGCCGCCGCCGCATCGTCGGCTGCTAATAAGTGAACTCGTTAATCGCACACCTCACAAAAGACTCACGCGTAATGATGAGTGGCGAGTACGTCAGCGTATGTGATGATGTTTGTACTCGTTGGGAGCGGCGTTGATGTGGGGAGCGATGGTTGATGAGGCGGTCGCCGCCACGATTGATAGTTAGCTCCGCCCGGACGAGATTGCAAAGCAAAATATTTGAGAAGGGTTAATTGAAAGGAGTATAACTTGAGCGCAAATTGGCTGATTTTGATAGTTTTCACACCGGCTGATAGTGGATTTAATTGGGTTTCGGCTACGTATGGGGTTCATTAATTTATTTATGTGGGTTCGGGTTTTATTGGGGAGTTTATGGAGCGGTGCATATTCTAATTAATTAACGCTAGTGCGTGTTTGTTTCAGTTAAAACTTGGAAACATAGATGAGAAATTTAAATTTCTTTTAAAAACGAGAACATATTCATAGAATTGAATTTATTGAACCCTAGGATTTGTAAAAATGTAGGGACAACCTACTATACCTGTTCAAAATTATATACAGTTAACGCATAACTTCAAAAATTAATGAGGTAAACCATATCGAACACATTGACATATCAATAAAATCTCATGGGACTGTTGATAAATGTACAAATATCAATTTTCATGTTTTTAGTAGCACCGTTGTGTGAGCAGCACTTGAGGGCGGTTTTAACCGTTTTAGGATTTCAAGAGTACATACATGTGTGCGTGTGCGCACCGACAGCATATCGCGGGGTTGGTAAAACGACGGTGCGTTTGACAATGACAAATCGTTTAGGCATCGCTTTAAAAAGGCGTTTGTCGAGCACGCCTGAGCAAACAAATGTTTACAACTTTTTATAATAGACTGCGCTACGCACCTTCTACGCCTCCGGCCTGCCGCCTCCATTGCCGACGCTGCCGAGATAAACGCACCAAAGCGAAAAGTTTATTTTTTATATTCGATTTCTTGCAACTGGGGAGGCGTTCGATGCCGCCATCCGTTTTATTCGCGCTTCATCGTCGTTTCATCGGCATCCCATCGGCCATTTCCGACGCGGTCCGACCCCACCCCCGGGGGGGGGGCGGCGGCGGCGCGCGCGGTTTACGCCGCGTGAGGAATTGTGTTGACTTTCGCTTTTGTGCTGTGTATGTGCGCTCGTTTATTCGATCAAGTTTTATATTTATTTTTATTTTCTTCTATTTCTGCGCGCTTCCGCCGGCGGCGGCGGCAACGCAGTGTGTGCACGTTTTTATCTGTTATCTTTTATGTTTTTCCTCTTTAATCATTAATCGGTTTTTCGGGGCTATACGCACTGGCTGCCGTTTACACTTGTTACTCGGAAAAACCCTGCAGTGTTGATTTAAAACTTGTGTCGTGTTGGTTTTAATTAAATTTAAGGAATATCCCCGGAATTATATATAAATATTTGCACTTTTCATGAAAGGAAAGGATTATATTTGAGATTTATTACACTTTAAACACGTAACTGTCGTAATATATGAATTGTGTTTGTAGAATTTGCATAATTTGAGCTCTGTTAAATAAATCAAGCTCTTGGGCTTTATATTGCACCATTTTTTACTCCTGTTGTATAATATACACATTTCAGTATCGTTTTGATTAAGAAATTATTATTTTCACACAGAATAGTCGTTGAAAAAGAATAGTGTATTTCTCATACTCTCGGAAATTGGCATCATCCCATGTTCATTGTAGAACACACAATTTTCTTTGGACATTTTTCACGTTTACGCTTTTAAATATATCTATTAATTCCCGTATATAGTTGCGACTCTCTTTTACAACCAAAATTTTGCAGAGACTGAAAGGGTACGTTGTGTGACATGTTTATTGTCCATTTTCAACACTTGAGAGCTAACTCGTTGGACTCTACCTTGAACCCAATCATAAGAAATCGACTGTAAAAAGTATTTGCGAATTTAAATTGTAGATATTATTGCAGTATGATGGAATTCATTCCTTCTGCAACATTCAAAGCATTAATAACAACATTGACAGGTTCCTGGGCCTTCAATCGATTCTCGAATTATATTAAATTATGTAGATTTACATTCTGGAGTGCGGTGTGAAGTGGTAACGATCGGTAGTAGCGTAAAGCTCCCGGGTTCAAAACTCGCAACCTCCAAATCTCTCTCAAAGATTTCTCATTACATACCACGGAGGAAGAAAATCGCCAAAATCTCGGACACGCATTGTAGTCAGTATTCTTTTTGATGCAAAGTACAGGTATAGCACCTTTCAAGTTTCTGCGAAAATCAGACATTTATGTCACTTTATGGACGCTTCAATGTAAACTTATAAACTTTGACCAGTTCACGAAGATAATCGCTTGGTAGCATGATCGACCGGTTGAGATCAATTGGCATAACATCGGTAAAATAACGACGAGAATAATATTTTTTACAACGAGAGTATATACAAGATAACAAAAAATCTCTGCAACCTTGCCTGCAGAGATTTGTACATTACAAAAATAATCACGAATAAAACGAGGCATATTGCATTTACGAGGAAAGACGAGAGAGGAAAAGGAGTTTGCGCTACTAAACTCTTCCGCACTGATTCTTAAGATGTTGAACATGTGGTTTCGCACCAACTGCCAACCGGACAAGTCGTTGATCGCCAATATATGGGTTATCAGGGACTTCCCAGATCTAATCTCCTTGATGTTTACCAGCTGAACCAAGTCTCCCGCTACTAGCTGACATCCAGTCGCTGCCAACTGATTCACACAACCAAAGATTCTAGAATATTCTGCAAAATTTCTGGAAAGACGCTTTGCGACTTCAGCATCTTCCTCGAAGCTTCGAGCCACGGCACGTCCGGTGCTTAGCCAGCAGTCTTCATCGGACTGCTGCGAAGGATCAGATTGTTGCAACAATTCGCAATTGAATATTTTCTTAATCTCCATTGAAAGAGCCGTTATTACGACATTTAGGCTCAACATACAAAGTGTTACTTACTAATTTTATTCCATGTTATCACGACTCCGAATGAAATCATTGAAATCCAGCACGATGGAGAAATATTGATTTGATAACTCGATAATCGCATATGCTATTAGGCATATTTAATAGGCCTTTCTTTACGCACGCCTCTCTTTTCGCCGTGCGTTTTAGCCTCTTTATGCACAGCACCGTGATTAAAAAGGTACTGAAGCTTAACGCCTATTTGATCAAAATTTTATTCACGAAAATATACTTGGAAGTTAGGCTTGTCTAAAAAAAGCGAAACCCGAATTTACGGATTTTCGATTTCTGTGTATCGTTACGGTTTTGTCTGTTAAAGTTCGGGTTTGAAATCCGGACAAAAACTCGTTTATAGTGCCCCCAGTGTTATTAAAAGGATGTATATAAATAAAAACAAAAAATAAAGATTTGGAAAATGATAATTCAATTACCAGTATTCTCAAAAAGAACGCCTATTATCATTTTTCCAAATATGCATTAAATTCAATCACTAGTCAACTTGAGGAAAGATTGGAGGCTTCGTTCGTTAGTACTTCAAATAAACATGTTAAAACAAGTGCTAATGCATGCCTATGGAACAATTAATCGGTGTTGTTTTAGTGTCAAGTATCAACAAACTCTCGCACAATGACGTTGATCGATTCCGGTTTAAGAAACAGAACTTTTAGCAACAACCATGGGATACTTTCAAGATCAGCTGATTCTAGTATAGACACCGAAACATTGAACCCTTGAAAGTAAAATTCCGGTTTAACTTGAAACGGACAAGTCGTAAAACCGAGTAACCCGGAATTAACGCGTCCTCTTGACATGCCTACTATTCGGAAGGACAGAACAACTGGGACAACACAAATTAATTTGGCCCTGGCGCCACGGCGTCGTGCGCAAAGTGGCAAAATCGCTTAGCGCAAGGCGATGAATATGAACTATAATTTCGAACTTTTACAAATTAAAAAAATAAATCTCACATTTTTATCCCGACATGTCTGTTACACCTGATAATCATGTGACAGAGATACAAATAACATTTTGCACAGTTCGCACCATGAAAAATTCATCAAATTTCTAGTAAAAAAGTGTACAACTTCAATTCAGCAAAGAAGTAGTAAACGCAAAGAGAGCAGGAGTAAAGACAAACGACAAGAAAATTGTTGCGCTCTACCATTGTCATCATCGCCACATCGTGGGGCGGGCGATTAATCATCGTAAAGTTTTTCTCTTGCGCGCAGTCGTAATAAGCGCCATAACTTGCTAGTTACGCGACTGGCGGCAGCGATGGTGGAAGGGACGCAAACAGCAGCACTCTACGCGCATGAAAACATCAGCGGACATAACCTCATATGAGTGCGGTGACAGTTATGGCATTATACTTCTACAGTTGTTGGCCCTGCGTATTACAGCAACCAAGTTGTGTACATTTATAGGTTAAGTTTGGTAATGGCAGTGCAGGTAGTAAAAGCAACATATGTTGGGAAGTTCTAAACTGCCACGTTAAATTAGATTAGGTTAGATTAGCCTAAGTGCGGTAAAAATAAGTGCATTAGTCTTAAATGCGGCTAGAATTTCTATAACTTGTTTTTGGTTAGATTCAGGTTAGTTCACACCAACACTACTATCACTATTACTTGTATTAAGGTGACTACATACTTTGATCATTCAAAGAATCATCACTTCGTCACTAGTCTTTCGCTGGAACATTTCAGCAAATAAGACTTGCGAGAACAATAGGGCACGTCGACGTAGTATGTCTACAAAATATTATCAGCATCAAAACTCCGGAAACAATAACGACAACATTTTACTACGTAACAACACGGACTTGATTTGATTTAGTTTGTAGAGGCACACAATTTAAGCGCCAACAAAAGGCGCAGCGAGATAGATTTAAGTTTTTGCGTTTACTCGCAATCAATTCAAAACTGCATTATGCAACTGCGTAGCCGCGGTGTGCGTTACAGTCAGTTGCTTTATTGATAAAACGGCGACTGTCAAGTCTTTCTTTGTTATCGTGCCAAACCACTTTGGAAATTTCGAGAATACGAAGCAATGGTACTCGCGAATTGCATCCCATTGCATCTAGTCGAGGTTTTGAAATCAGTTGTGATTTATTGTATCCGAATTTCCATTATTTTCATGATAAATTACCATGAGTCATATTTAAATTATTGTCATTTTAATCTAATTATAAGTTTATGTAAGCTATTGCTAATTAGGAAATTTAACATTTTTGTTATATTCTAGTAAATATACTTCTATAGCAAGGAAAGTTTTATAATCTTCAGGAAATATTTCTCGTGTTTCCTTTCATATTTAACAGAGAACTTAAATGTAATTCGTAAAACGTTTAGGGCTCTAAATGATAGCTCTTGCTATCATTTGTATTCCATTTGCAAATTTATGAGCGCAAACATTTCTTTGAAAGTGGATGTAATTGAAATTCGTCCTAGTTTGTTTTTTAAACTGTTTTAACAGTTACCAAAGCTATCAACATTGAACAAAAATAGCAAAATGAGTTATTAAGAAACTTTTGTTGTTGAGAACAATGATGCTTTCAATTACTTTTTTCTCTGTAGTTTGATTTTTTTTCTAAGTCTACGTGTAGTTTATACGGAGTTATAGAAGTTTTTAATTGTAAGATGCATTCATTGGGGCACTAAATAATTCAGTTAATTAGAAATGGGACAAATCCATTTGCAGCCTATGTTTATTCGAATAAGTCTTTACTTATTCAATCCATTAGTGTATCTTTATATCAACAAGGTTCATAAGATTTTCTAGTGCTAATTCTGTGTGCAGACTGAACCGCTTGTAACGAATTAAATGTAGATTTGCACATCTAGAGCATCAGACGCCGCGACAATTCGATTTTACAAATTGCAAAATTCGGTCTTTTTCCCTTGATGGCTCTTGCGAACTATTCAGCATTTGTGTTTCGTTCTTCGCCATAAAGTTACACTCCATGTTGTCCCCCATGCGTAAACAACGTACAAAACAAAATAAATTATTTCCTGTCCTATGGTGAGTCAGGTCCCTCCCCACTTAATTGTGACCAAGCTCTCCTAGGCGCTGCTTTCTCCCAGACCATTCTCTTGACCATCGTCACACGCTCCTCTTTCAATCCTAACCGTTCTCTTACATTCTCACCCGTGCATTCCTAGTCATTCATCACCCCCCTCGCATACACCAAAGTGTTCCCAAGTATCCACCCCGCTTTTCAACAACAAACACACCATGTATTTAAACTGCATCCATACCTTTCTTCCCTGCACTTCAGTTCTATATCTTGCCCTGGCCATAATCCTTTTATCCTCTGCGCTTATGTTTTTTTTTGAAGGGTCCTTGTGCGATTATTTGAATTAGGACGTATTCTGGGTTATACGAGCTTGATTAGTTATCGGAATTGTACTAGTTTGGTTTCAATGGATACGGACAAATCTAAGGCGATTCAGCGATCACAAGTCAAAAAGCATGAAACACGGTTCTCGCCAACCCCACCCTGAACTGTCATCTCAAGCGCCAACTGGACATGCGAGCTCTGGCAATTTTGCGCAGATTTGTTAGCATAAAATTGATTACTGAAGTATCTACTCGTTGAGTGGACCTCACACGCTGGTTGTAAAGCAGCAGAGTGTAGGGATGAATCACAAAGTAAACGGTGTGAAAGCCATTCTGAACTTCTAATAGCATATCTGCTAATGACCACGTTGTTATTTGGCCGCATAAGTTGCTATGTGGCCAAATAACGTTGCACTGATGCCCCTATTGTATTCCTAATTATGTTGGTACACTTATCTTAGTTGACAAAGACAGGAAATGCCCTACACATTTTATGTTGCATAAACAAGGAGTATTACAATATTAACAATAAAATATGTTTATTTCACATAGAATAATATCAAAGCCGGGAGAACGAAGTGTCATCGTAATACGTTGCATTTTTCCAACTAATTCAATAAATTCCCGATTTGGATAGACTTAGGATAGAGAAACATATTCTTCCCGATAATAGGTCTAAACCGACCCCTTTAACTAACATGTTTATAGTTGATCTCTATCAAGACGTAAGAATAATGGATAATAACTTGCAATACTTGGTTTTGGCATTGCTCAATGGCAACTACCCGAGCAACGATGCGGCATGTAGCGAAGTGAGTTGAATCACGGACAGGAATGATCTGTACTGGGTGTTTCATATGACAGTGTTTCCTAAAGGGTGAGTCGCGAACCGACACTTCGACGCAGAAACTTTAGCTGAACCGCAGCATGAAAACAGAAAAAAAACTTCTTGTTAAATTGGTTAGTTACCAAGTATTGTGCTGAAGTGTATATTTGTAAAGGTAATTGTAAATTCCAGAATGTTTCCTATGACCGATACGATGGTTGTTCTATTAATTATTTAAAGTGTGCTCTCTTCAACAAAGAGTGCAAAAGCTAAAAAGGTGTACTTGGGGAGTATATAATTTTTAAGGAATGCAATTAATAAAATGGGACCACATAATTCTTCAAATAAGTACAGTTGCCTGAGTGTTGGTACTTTATCAAATAGTGATGAAGTAACTATATGAGTTGTTACTTATTTTTTTGCTTCGTAAATAAAAGTCAGTTTTTTCGTAAGGTAGGTTGTGAAAATTTTAATAATCTGCTACCAGGCCGCAGTCAAAATATTCCGACTGCTTAATTGGTGTCTTCTGCCATTTTTGCAGGTTGCAATCGTTCTAAGGGGAATTAAAATCCAATGAATCTTCTGTTTTTGCAGGTTGCCTCAGACATCTCAACTATAAATTTACATATATACGAGTATCATCGTCAAATGTTTTCTAATATTGCAACAAATATATATTTTTTACAAGGAGAGGACACTGTTGGATCTTCATAGATATGACCGAAATTTGGCAGAGTTTAGTACAAAGCTAAAAAATAAATACAGATTTCATAATGCCAAACAAAACCGAACCACATGTTATCTAAAAATAAATATAGATACAAATCCACCCTGTCCATCCATCGGCTCCTTTTCTTTTTCTCCTCCCTGATTCTTTTTATCACATCCAAACCGCTCCCCTTTTCACTCAATAATCTACCCAACCTAATTTCCATGCTCCATCCAAGCCTCGCCCAATCCATCTGACAGTAGAGTCTTTCACTCTACTGTCAGATGTTGCCATGTTTTTCCTCTGCAACCATATACTGCACATTTAGTGCATCTCGCATCCATCCAGAATTTGAGACCCTGTTCTTCGGACGCAGTCTCTCTTCCATCCCCGCGTCATTGAAGTAGATGAGTCTTTTTTCCATCGCTTGCACCCGTCTAAACCCGGGACAAGCTTCCATCAATTCGGGATTGCCTTTGCTGCTCCTCCACTTCTATTTCCCTAATACGAACTATTCCCTCCACCGAACGACGTATCACCTTTCGTAACTGCGCCATCCACCGTGGCACTGCACTTCCCTGCCCATTCCTTCAGTGTGATACCAACCTGCTGCCTTCTTCGTTGTGCGAGGGGCAAGCGTCCCATATCCCCTTCTGATTCACTCTCCTCCAAACGCTCCTCAATTCTGCTTAAGGCCTCCCTTCTTTTCCTCTCCATCTCATGCGAGCTCTTCCTGGCTTCCCCACGTCGTCCGATTCTCTTTCCATTTCTGGATCACTATCCTTAGGTTTCTCTTTATCTTTCTGCATTCCTCGTCATACTAGTGCTCTCATCCGACCCCAGCCTCCCTTTGCCTTCTCGGAATACATGCTTTCATTTCCCTTTTTAACCCCTCCACAGTTTCCACGTTCGCCCAGTGAACTTCTTGCATTCTGGCCCGCATCACCAATCATTCTTCTCCGTACGATCTCCTCTTGAGCTTCTTCTCCGCATCCTATCACCACTTCCGTTCGAACGTTCTATTTCCCCCAAACTCATCATAATTCCCCTCTCTCTACCAATCCATTGCATCACGATCATATCCATGACGGACTATCCCTGAGCCCCGCGGGCTGACCTTACATTCCCCGTTCCAGTCTCCCTGTGTGCAACCATTGTGAATGACTCATCCTGCGTTATAACGAATGTAAATCTCAAACGCATGATTTCCTTCCAATTAAACACATACAATAAATTCAAAAGTACTGTTTCATTCTTGCTTTATTCTTGTTATTAATAACCAGAAGCAAAATGACACATACGCATTGTCCTAAAAAATAAAAAAAAATATATTGTGCGGATGAATAGGGGTTGGATGGTTACAGAGATATTAAAATGAAATGATGTGAGATAGAAGGTAGGTAGGGGGTAGAATAGAATAGAACTAATGATCATAGTAGTCAATCCTCGGTGAATTAAGTAAAAAACAAACAAATAAAAAACTAAAATTCTTATACTTTTAGCGCTGGTAGCAACTGATAGAGAAACAGTTATGAAAGAGAATGACAATCCTTTGGAATTCATAAACAACTTTATGGAATGTTCCATCTCAAGATTTATAAAATGTCTCGCTCTCAGCTTAACATTGGCAATGTTTGAGCTACACTGGTAAAGGCCACGGAAATCAAAGGATTAAATTGAAAAGAAACGAATTAGAATATAGTCTATATGTCAGGTTGAAACAAAGCACATTTTAATTTAAAAAAATTGAAATTTGATAGTTAGTTTCTGAGGTTTACGCTGCCGAAATTAGGCTCGCATTTACCAGCGTACTCCTCAAACTGCGTACGGCAGTTCGCTTCAAGAAATGCACATAACAGAAATATCTAAAAATGTCCCCCAGTGGCCGATAGACTGAAAAATAACCAGAGGTACTAGGTTCAAGTAAAACGAAATAAAAAGTATATTTTTCAACTAATTTCTCGTTTGAGCAAGTAAACATTTCTGACTTGAAAGAAAAATGTAATTGTGAATTTCATTAACAATAATAATCTGTCAAATCTGTGTCGTCTGTGACTACTGACCACATGGTCCCGGGTTCAATTCTCGGTGGGGATGCATAGTGCGGTGAATTCTTCTTCTTATCAATAATGCTAGCCTCTAATATGACTACTTACATTGAATACGAATTGAATAGAGCTAATGACCACAGTAGCCGACATATGTCGTTATTTCCCCAGAAGGGAGTAAATTTTATATAGTTCCTTAACTTTTAACTTTTAGGATATAAACAGTATTTTAGTATCCTCTGAATATGGAGTAAGTTCAATTATGGTTAACTTTTTCTCCTATTTCTAGGCAAATGGAAGTTTCCAAAAACTTTTGTTCATTAAAGTTTATGGAGTATAAACTCTCCACCTTATTTTGATTCATGTGTTAAATGAGTGCATGATAATAAAATTGATAACCGCGGCAATATTAATCAGACTTTACCCCACTTCCTCTTACATGACTATTTTCGAATACATTAAACATTTCAACTATGGCTAATTTGATTTTACCCTTTTTAGAATGGAGTGCACTATGCCAATATTATGCATTTACCACGTGGTACATATTTTCTATATTTCTATATCTTAACCCACGAAAGTTGACGAATTAGGCTAGTGTGTACCACACCTGGTATACCAATAGCGAGGCCTTACCTATTCTCAACTTTTGGTATGAATATCAATTTCGCCTCTCTCCATGACTAGGGAATATATCCCAGTGCGGAACTCGCATTATATAGTTCTCTTAGCATTGGTTCGATATGTTGCAACCCGCACTGTAGTAGGTAGTACAGGGAAGATACCGGGCTTGTATCGTTTGAAGCGGGTGAAGATTCTCCTCGCTGAGTAGCACAGATTCGTTTGGAGCCATCAGCAACGGGGAACCAGGGAAGTGGGTTCTCAAAAGTAACTTCAGACTTTCCCTGTGGTGCGTTGTGTACCGATATACCGATGGCGTTGGAATGATCCATCGATAGGATCTTCTAGCGTCTGTTTACAGGGGTCACATATTGAATGCCTTCAAAGTATGCTTTCCACAACTCCCCTCTATATATCTCTGTTTATTGGTCCGAAATATATCGGTAATGTGTATATGAACAGGAGAGTGTTAAGGCGCCAACCCAACGATTTGACTTGTAGAGACATGTAGAGTCGACCTTAAAACAATGCCTGTTACAGCTAGACAATGCACTATCCAGGCATTAACCTTAAAAAGTTTTAAGTATAGTTTTATACTTATATACTTATTTTCAAAAACATTTCGAGCAGGAACAGAACCTCGAACCATTTTCAGTATAATGCCTGGCTAGTGGTTCATTTTGCAAAATAGTTGGATAATCCCTTATTGTGGTCCTAGTGGGGTTCAAATTTTCAGAATTCACTCATGGCATTATTTTATTGTATACGCATATTAAACTTGTAATTTTTATTGCGCCCTTGGACATGCCATCATAAGCTTGGTGCTATATCTCTCACTTCCCTTTGAATGTAGAATATAATGTTCCAGAAGATTCCGAAAGTGTTGGCTTGGCAGAACCAACCAGAAAGATGCACAAAGCAATAGAAAAATCTGGTGTGTCTTGTCGTTTTAACAGCCATTGTGTTTAGGCCTTTTCTACGTCTACCAAATTTCATTCAAATCCACAGGTTTGTTCCCTGACTCTCCCCGTGTGAGTAGATATCGACATCCCTCTAGCAAAAAAATTTACATTTACAAAATGTACACTTTAGTAATGCAACTAACCGGTAAAATCTATCGAAACCTATAAAATTATTCACGAAAAGTGCTCATAATATCGAAGAAAGCATGCAACTATTTCTTGGCAAATTCGTGCAATTTTTGAGCACTAAAACGCCACATTCTTCACTCTTCTGTGTGCTACATGAGCACAATGCAATGCGTCTCGGTGTCGAACAATGGCAGAAGGCGAGCGCTCGCTGGGAGTTAATTACATCGGCTTCTCGTTCAGCATCCTCGCATCGCCATCGTAGTCATCATCATCATCATCATAGCCACCGACGATGGCATGCAGTGCGACCTGACGATTGGCGACACTTCGTCATCACCGCCTCCAACAGACGAAGGTGGGCACAACACGACGCCGCGCCGGTTTGCAGAATGGCAACCGGAAGCCCAGCTGTGAACGCAGCGCATTGCGAATGTGGAATTCCTGCTGGAAAATGCTGATCTACATACCATCTGCTTCCCTGCTTTTTTTTTTAGATAGATTTAATTTCGGCAAACTATTTAATTTAATATCGAATAAAATATTAAAGTTATTAATTATAACTTAATTAATATAGTACCTTTTAATTGGAAAATTTAATCATGTTCTCATTAAACATAGATTAGTCCAATATGCCCTGTAATGCTATAGAAGAATGAAGAAAGCGCTTACAATCTTCGTGAGTAATTTTAATTTTACGTGCTCTATTTAACTTTAATTATTCATTAATGTAGTAATAAAAGGGAGAATGAAATGTTCTTTGTAATAACGGAAATTTAATAGAGTTCGTGGAATGTTTCAATAGCAATTTCAATTTATAACTGTATTCAAAAAAAGGAAACTTTCACGTAATTTAATTTAATTTTAAATTTCAAGTGCGTAGTACACACATACACACTGTATATTGGTATTTTCGAGAACCTTAAGTGAACAGGATTTCTTTTTTGTATGGCGTCGAATTTTCATGTTTGAATTGTAAAGCTTAATGTAGCAAATGGAATAAGAGGACACATTGAATTTTTAACAATGGTATTCTATTTTAAGAGTTGTTAACAGTAGCAGATATTTTTGATATTTTATTTGCAAGGAATTTCCAGATTGAAAGTACAAATGTCCAGCTCTTTTATATAGATATTCTTTGTGTATTGGCAGTTTATGTTCTTTGGTATACTTCCCAAATTGTCCAGCTATAAATAAGGTTTTGTTATCTGGCCAACGATACGTATCTCATATATTTAGAATTGTCCTGTCAATGATGACTAATCATATTATTCATACCCTATATGATACTATTTTCAGGATTCTAATAAATTTATTGTTAACCATATTGTGATAAAAAATACTTAGATCTCGAATATCTGATGGAAATGCCAAGGTTTTGATATAATATGATTTCGGAAAATAGTATCTTGTACAACTAGCTTGGAATGCTACTAGTTTCTCTTGAGTATGATAAATTGCCTATGGTGATCTGTACTTTCCCTCGACTATTATGCATGAAAAGTACAATGACTAGTTGTGTACTAATATAATATAATATACTAATATAATCGAAAATAGTTTATTACGCATTGACAGCAATATTAATTTTGAAGAAAGTTATATTCTCTATACTTTTCTATTTTATCAATTCGTCGCCATCAAATTACCGCGATATTTTTCATTCTCAAATGCAACCTCATGAAGTAACATCAGAAACATTGACACGATAATATACTGGAACATTAACAGATGGCGTCAATGTGTATTTTCGGTAGCAATAAGTATCTATACTTTTCTTCGATACTTGGTATTGAAAGTATCCAAGTTTCAAAAGTATCGATACCAAAAAGTATCAATCCTTCGTGAAAAGTTGACAACCCTAATGCTGACATTTTATAAGGATAAAAAAGTATACATACAGTAAACATATTAAGTTTTACATATTAAGCGCGCTTAATAAGATTATGAACCTTTAAACAAATGCGAATAATTATAAAAAACCGCCCGCCTGGATAGTTTAGTGGTAACATCTCGGCGTATCACGCCGGCGGACGAGGTTCGAGTCCTCGTGGCGGGCACCCCTTTGTGTCTGAATTATGCAGACACATTACCACATACGCTCCCACACATTTCTACAAGTAACACAACATTCTACACACTATTCAATACTACAACTCACTACGAACTTACACACTCAACTGAACACTACAACCAACACATTCAAATCTACACAGTCTACAACTACTGAAATCTACTATCACCAACAACACCTATCAAACATCAACAATCAACAACAACGAATAAATTGTAAACAAAACAATGATAAAAATGTATCATCTCGGAAAGACCTCAATGGTCGATAGAGAATAAATTATATGAATTTTTATTATTGTTCAGCGCTGTGATGCGCTGACTTCTGGTCGCCATTAATATTGGAATTGGCGCCTTGCGCGCCAAGATAACGAGTCGAGGTGGCAACCGCGCGACGCTACTGAGCGTCCCTTTTTTGGCCTAGCTAAGTGGTGCGCGCCCTATTGCACTGTGATGATGAAGGAACGTTATTAAATTGTTACCCGCACTCACAAGTTTTGCCTTGATATCTTTTGATGTCACATCATTGTTTCCAAGTATTCCGATTGACATTGCCTTAAAAGAACTAAGAAGTGTTCTAATATCAAATAATTACGACGATTCCCCAATTCGGAAATATATTAGTCTCACAGAACTTTGCCGAAAAGTCAACTTCTTCCAGTTCAATAATGAAATTCATAAACAGAATGAAGGACTTGCCATGGGAAACTGTTTATCGCCCCTCATAGCAAACATATTCATGAGTCATTTTTAGACTACATTGTCGGCAACGTGCAATTATTTCCCCAGAGTTTGGTTAAGCTTTGTTGACGATGTTTTTGCCATTTTTGCCATGGCCATTGACGATCTTGACCGTTTCTTACTTGAGATTAATTCAATTTACCCTTTCATCAATTTGACAATTGAAAAAGAAAGCAATGATAAACTTCCGTTCTTGGATGTTTTGGTTTATAGAGAAAACAGCAAACTATCCTTTGATATTTACAGAAAAGCGACGAACTCTAATACGTACATTCCCAATAACCCTTACCATCCAATTCAACATAAACTTTACTAGAAACACCGTCTCTTGACATATACTCTGAACAAAACCCGATCTCAATATGAGCTTAAAAATATCAAAAAGATTACTGTTGTCCATGGGTATATCCCATCTCTAGTTACCCGCCGCTTGTTCAATAAAATGCCAACGAAATTATCGGTCAAAAGCAATACAAACATTGTGAGTGCGAGTTACAATTTAATAACGTACAATGACTATCTTTAGTTTACTAGCATCCAGGTAACTGGCGCGAAATTTGAAGCGTCAAACTTGTGGGATGATATTGCTGTGCTGGCACGTGACCCTGCATGTAGCCTAATTGACAGTAATAATGGCATGATTCTAGGGAGGGGGCAGATAGGCGCAATCCTTAGAATTGTTGGCAGTGTGTGCGTCGCGATCGGTACTGAACCACTTGGAGAGTTGAAAGCAGCGCTTGATTTGTTAATCTGCATGCAAACACCCACGCAGCCCTTCGTGTTCTTCCTCTTAGGGTTTTTTTCACATTATTTTTAAACCCTTTTTATGCCTTAATTGATAATGTCCTAAAAATAAACTATATAGCTTCTAAATATTGAAACTTGTCCCCTCCAACCTAGGTAAGAAAACTAAGATAGGAGATAGAACAGTTGAGACATTCACCCTTAAGCATGCCCTTAAGAGTGTAAAAATACATTTTGAATATCTTTGCAAATGCAACTTTTGTAGTATTGGTTCAAGAGTAATTGAACTCCTCATTGAAAACCTCATAGGAATGCGATAGTTTGGCCTAGAATACCAAGTTTCAGATGGATATGTGCATTTAATAAAAAGGTATGGTAGCCCAAACTTTGGTTCAAATTGTCATGCATTGAATATCGTGCCTACTTCCTGATCGCATATACCTGGTGACTTTTTTAACGTGAAAACTTCAAATATCTCGAGAAATAAGCCCTCAATGAAAAAATTAAGTAATCAAAAGTAAGTAAGTAAGATAAGTAATCAAAAAGTAACCATTCCATGAGAGAAAAATGATCGTTGAAAACTCAGCCCCTTTTTTAATGCAGATTCAGATTGTACGACTAAAAGTATGTAAGATTTTTTCGAAAGATTTTTTGTAGTTGCTTCTGTAATTGATAAAAATGAATTCTATGGATTTATTTTCCAATGTAAAGATCATAAATTTGATTTTTATCGATTACAGGAGCAACTGCGAAAAAAAGTTTCAAACAAATCTTACATACTATATGTCGTACAATTTGATTCTGCATTAAAAAATAAAGGTACCCATCTAAATTACCCCCAGTTACCCCCAGCCCATCCACTGGAGATGGGTGCTGAGTATACCACGATCACTTTTCCCCATGAAATGGTTACTTTATGATTACCAACAAGTTTTTCGTAGAGGGCGTATTTCGCGAGATATTTGAAGTTTTCACGTTACAAAACTCATCCAGTGTATTCAAAAGTGAATTTAAAAGACTAGGCCGATTATATATATTCTGATTAAGCTAAAACACGTATAATAGTGCAAAAGCCCAGAATTCTATGTAGCAGTAAAACTCGTAGAATATGTATCAAAGGTGCTATTTTTCGACCTTTCTTTGGTCCCTACCTGGGACTTCTCTTTTGAGTGTATAACCTTGTACGATATCAAAGTGAAATTTGCATTGTCGAAGATCGTATAGAAGTTCATCAATAAAATTTGGAGTGGCCAATGGGCATTTTAAATTAAAAATATGTTTTATCTACATATCTTGATTAATAATGAGTCTTGTCAACAAGAATTTTTGATTCAACAAAAATTACAGGTTATATTTTAAACATAACGGAACGGTACTGAGTATCACAGAGTATCCTGTATCCACCTGTATCAATTTACTCTCCATTTAATGTACTCCAATATGGAATAAATATTTTTCTATTCGGCTCTTATTATTATTTGTATTGGTTTTCCAAACATATTATACTATTTTCACGTATGATTTCATATAAAACAATGGACATAGTCTTCATGTCTACCACATATAAGACAATATATAATCCCTTTATTTTAATAATATATTAATTCTGAAACTCATTATAATCACTAAAAGTGATACTATGGCCCCTATTTCACAGTGCCTTCATCGGGATCGCTACCAATGTTTCAATTACTCTCACGGACTTCTACTTATTTGTGTAATCATTAAATTATTAGAATAAATAATAATATGAAAATATAAATATCAGTAATATATTATTATGAAAAAAATGTTCGTCTTCTATTTCTTGTTTAGGCATTTTGTCTGTTCCTACTTCAGTCAGGGTTTAAGCGGTTACTCCATCACTTACGAGATCTTCCAAGGGATCATTTTCAACGTGACGATTTATCTCTTTATATTCAGACTATTCTTGTTTCGTTCATCAGTTCGTTCTATGTGGTCATTCCATTCTAGTGATGCGGAGCGGTTTCAGCGGCTCCACCACATATGGTATAAGATTTTAATGGTACCTCGCTAATGATTACCCGAGCCACCTTCAATGACTGACTCTCCAGCCACTGTAGAAAGACTACAAACACTCACTAAGTGTCCCTTGAGCATTGGAATATATTCTGATTACCGCCTACGCGGTCTCGTTGTTCTCACCATCTACGTGACGCGTGGTACCACTTGTTTTCCCAAGCATAGCTTAAGTCACGTACGCACCTCTGTTTATTGGTTACATTTGTACGTATCTTGCGGTGCACACATTTCGCCCGTGCGTTTTGCTTATCGATACGCCCCTTGTGCATAGGCCTCCTAGAATTATTTCGGTTTCCTAAATTTGCATCTAATCTGGATAAAACATTTGACTCAACTTTCTGGAAGTGGTTTTCCTATTATTTCATATGAATTACTTAATTAGCTTTTCACATTCGTGACACTAGCTTTCGGTTTATGCAACATTGCCCAATGCCTTCTATGTTGTTGCAAACTCTTCGGATGTCTTCATTCTTTATCCGGTCTTGATGAGTTTTTCCCGCTGTATTTTCATTTCTGCTGTTCTGAGTAGTCTCTGGGTAGTTGTCATGTCTGTACTTGTTTCGGCTGAGTACGTCAGGATGTGTCTAACTACTGCCTTATATAAGCTTACTTTAGCTTCTGTTCCTACGTGCTTACTGTTCTATATCATATTTCTTACTCCTGCGAAACTTGAGATGTTTATACCTAAATGTTTTATCTGTGGTGGATATTGCTATCTCCATATTGACCATTTTGCTTGCAGTGTCAAATTTGTGAATCATTCGTTGAAGATTATTTTCGGTGTCTGATATTAACACAGCATCGTCTGCATAGCATACGACCTTCCAAGGTCGTACAATTCTTTCTCTCCCATTTTGTATCCTTTGTACTTTCGGATTCTGCTGATTATTTGTTCCATGATCAAGAATTGACATTTGTTCCAGGTTAAATAGTGTCGGCCTAAGGGAATCACCTGGTCTTACTTCTGTTCCTACCTTTAATGTTTCTGTTAGCTCATTATCTAGGTTTAGTTGCACTTCGTTGTTGTTGTTGTTGATGTCTCTGATCATGGTTATTATATCAGTTGGAATATTATTTTCCTGAAGTAAACTAATTATGTCAGACAGTTGCGCTATGTCGAACGTTTTTATTTCGTCCACGATTCATAAGAACGCACGTATTTTTAATGTTATTAATTTTTTCGGGAACTAAATAAAAGGGAGGCGCAGGTATACATAATGTAAGAACCTCTGAAATAAATTGCATGTAGACTTGTGTCTATCACTTGTCTTTATTCCGAAATAGTTTAATTATATTAGATATTAAAAGTAAATAAAAAAAATCAACATATTTGGCATGTGAATCATTTACAATATAAAATGTGTTTGATTAAACATTTAAACAATTAAACATTTGTTTAATCAATATTGAATGCACTATAATGAAATTCACACACAATGTAATTATCACAAAATTAATCAGCAAATTCCCGATATAGGATGTAATTTTTATTACTCCGTAAACAATTAATGGCATTGATGGCCCGAATGCCATCAGTGAAATCGAAAGCATAACCGAGGACAGGAATAATGTGATCTGGTACACGGACGCATCAGTAAAGGCGGAAAACCACGGCATTGGAATTCACGGGCCAAACTGGAACGAATCCATTGCCGTTGGTAAAGCCCCCTCCATAACTCAAGCAGAAATCATGGCTATAGAGGCACGTGCCCAGCAGTGCCTTAATAAGCTCTACAAGGGTAAACGCATCTATATCATGACAGACTGTGAAGCGGCACTAACGGCTCTTCATGATGAGCGGTGCAAGTCGAGGGTAACTTGGAACTACAGAAATGTTCTCAAGAAATTAGGGCGAGGCAATAAACTCACAATACTGCTGGCGCACCAAGGTATTGCAAGCAATACTAAGGCGGATATGCTAGCCAAGAAAGCAGCGGAAACCACCATCCATGGCCCTGAACCAACCTGTGGATTATCAAGGTCCACAGTGAAGGAATGGATCAAGAATTGGCATCGTGCTAGTCACGAGATCGCCTGGAGAGGGACAAAGAGGATCCTAGGCAGGCCAAGAGGCTGCTAGATGTATCACATAATAGAGCCCAAGAAATTATAAACCTGAAGAAAGGCCATATTAGGCTACTTGTTAGCCTACTGACAGGTCATGCCGAGGTCTTGTACCTCCTAGCCAATATTGGCAAAGGCGACCTCACAAACTGCAGACTATGTAAGTCAGAGGTGGAAACAACCTACTCTGCACTTGTGCATCCTTAGCACCGGAAAGACTTTCTTTGCTGGACAGCGAGCAGCTAAGCCTTGCTGAATTCAAAGGGAAGTCGGTCAAGGAGATTCTAGACTTTTCTAAGGTGATCTTCGTTATTGAACCAATACTATGTTCATGCACGATAGATCGAAGCTGGTCGCAGTGCTAGTGGCGTTGACCGCCCAGGGTTAATTGAAAAATAAAACAATTAATTAAATGCTACGTTCAAATTATTATGCATAGTTTAAAATATTATGCAAAAACGGATTGGCCATAATATTGACAGCGAACAAAATATTACAAGTAGACTTTTGTACATATCAGAACACTTAATTTGGTGACTTTTGTGATTCAAGTTCTAAAATCTAATAATTTATAAAATGAAAATTAATTGTAATGTTGGTAATATATTTATATGGAAGTAATTCTACGATACTTTTAGAAATTTGAGTTAGAAACATTCATGGCAATGGCCATGACAAAAATTTTTTACATATTATTACATTGGTTAGTTGCTAGGGATAGTGCTGAAGTATATATTTGCAAATGTTCCAAAGGGGACCCCCGCCCATATACGGCAAGGTTCCTGTTATTTAATTCTCGATTAGAACGCGGGGCCTGATTTAACAGGGCCTTACTAGCACATTCAACTGATGTTGAAATGACCACATTTACAATTAATAAAAATGCGCCAACGCGCACAATCAAAGAGGTGAAAAGCGGACTTACGTTACATAGGACGAGTTGAAGATAAATAGAGGTAGAGAGAGAGAGAGATGCCCCAAAGGGCGCATGGCGGATTCAATTCCAAAAAGTTCCCGACAACCGCCACTATGGCTGTTCGTTAATGTTTCAAGTGGGCTTCAATTAGGTGAGTTTTGAACGATTTTTAAACGTTGCAATAGTGGGACGCAGTGTGGGTTGGTTAGTACCATAATTATAACAATCTATCGACTGAACAAAAAGATTTATACGGTGTAAGGCGGCGACGTTTTGAGATCGAGGAGATCGTGGCTGGCTGAGGCGTATGGTGGCTGAGGTGGTGTGGCGAGCTGTGATGATGTGAGCCTCGAGTACGTGTTGCAGTGAGTCTCACAATCAGCCCGTCGCGGTGCGGTAGTTTGTCGTGCCCTGACGATAGTGTCTTAAACGAGAACGAGATGAAGAGCTGAACCATGGAGAATTGAAGATGAAGTTACTTGACTGCGCCGAAGTCGCAGGTCGATTGGTATTGAAGTTGTATCTGGTTGGATCTGATTGTATCTGCAGTGATCGGCGATTATGATGTGGTGGTGAATGACTCGGGATCACTGAGTCGATGATGGTATCATGATATTTGACTCCAGATCACTGAGTCATTATTAGAATAGGTGCGAGGAATTTGTATTGGATAAATTCGTGGTGAACCCGCTATGAGTGAAGGTAAATGACCTGTTCGGGTGTTTTTTTTGGGACGTTCCCACACTGGATGTGTTTATGTTTGCATTCCCAGGCGTCGCGTATATTTGTTTACCAACTTGTCCACTATGGATGAAGTCAATATGTTGCCGAGCGACCGCCACTTCAGTAAAAATGAAGGATGAATTTGATTACCTCAAAAACGAATTTGTGTTATTGTTAGCAAAATTATGAAGATTATGGTATTAATTACCATTTACATACCGGTGCATAGTGGTCCAAAGGTTCAAAATTTCAGAATACACTAATGGCAGTTTTTACTGCATATACCTGCTTAACATGAACTTGCTTTCGTGGCCCTATTCATCTTATTATATGATTTAATCGACATCATTTAATTATTAAAATCATTTAGTTTACATTTGCCACGGGTTAACAATTGGCGACCTGCAGGACTTGGTCAATTTCTGTTTTTGTTTTTCAATAAATATTTGAAATCATTATTTGCATGGGTTATGTTAAACATTGCCGGACATGACTGACTTCATTTTGTTCAGTGCATCCCTTAGAGCTATTTGTGCCTGGTACAATTTTATGACTTCTTTGAATCATATTTTATTTAATCATTTTTGATGTTGCCATATGCTGCCATATTGCATGTTCATATTTTGTGTGTTGCGATTTTCCGCCTTTTCCTAACGTTACTTTTTCAGTTTCGATTGTTTTCTCATCTAACTATCTGTTTCTTGGTCTCCCTCTATTTTGTGTGGGCACACAGAAAGTATCTGAAACAATACCCTGGGAGTTTCATCCCGATCGGAGCTAGACAAAAATTGGTTAGGTTAGGTTAGAATTTGTGTTATTGTTAGCAACATTATGAAGATTATGGTATTAATTACCATTTCCATACCGGTGCATAGTGGTCCAAAGGTTCAAAATTTCAGAATACACTAGTGGCAGTTTTTACTGCATATACCTGCTTAACATGAACTTGTTTTCGTGACCTTATTCATCTTATTATCTGATTTAATCGACATCATTTAATTATTAAAATCATTTAGTTTACATTTGCCACGGGTTAACAATTGGCGACCTGCAGGACTTGGTCAATTTCTGTTTTTGTTTTTCAATAAATATTTGAAATCATTATTTGCATGGGTTATGTTAAACATTGCCGGACATGACTGACTTCATTTTGTTCAGTGCATCCCTTAGAGCTATTTGTGCCTGGTACAATTTTATGACTTCTTTGAATCATATTTTATTTAATCATTTTTGATGTTGCCATATGCTGCCATATTGCATGTTCATATTTTGTGTGTTGCGATTTTCCGCCTTTTCCTAACGTTACTTTTTCAGTTTCGATTGTTTTCTCATCTAACTATCTGTTTCTTGGTCTCCCTCTATTTTGTGTGGGCACACAGAAAGTATTTGAAACAATACCCTGGGAGTTTCATCCCGATCGGAGCTAGACAAAAATTGGTTAAAACTCGTAAAATCAATATATCACGAGTACTATATGAACTACAAACCCAATATTTCGTGAAGACACTCAGAAACTATCTGAAACAATACCTTGTGAGTTTCATTCCAATCGGAGATAGTCAAAAATTGGTCTAGAATCGTAAAATCTATATTTCTCGAGAACTATATGAGCTACAAATCCAATATTTTGTGTGTCTTCTCTTTAATTTTGGAATCCAGTTTAAACTTTTGCTTGGCTGGTGCTGGTTCTGTCTGCCTCCATACATGCCCCAGCCATTCAGTTCTTCTTTGCTTGCGATTTCTGAGTAACAAGTCATTTTCCAACTTCTCTTCTATTTCTTTATTTGTTCCTTTGTCCCCTATCTTACTCCTCCAAGTATCTTTCTTATTATTTGTCTGTCTCTTGTTGCTAGAAGTTCTTCCTGAATCATAGCCGTGGTAAGGGTCTCTGTAGCATACATCAGTGCTGGTCTTATAAGTGTCTTATATATTTTTATTTTTGTGTTCATTATTAATTTGTTTGCTGTTTAGTAGTTTCTTGTTTACATAGTATGCTTTTCTTGCTGCTAGTAATTTGGCTTCTATTTCTTGGACATTCTTCCCTTGGAAATTTATGGTATTTTAGGAATCTGAAAGTGCCACTGTATGTTTCATCCCCTTACGATTACGTCAAATCTAGACAATAATTACAATAACACATAAACAATCGTTTACTTAGGATTTGTGTATAAAACAATAAATTCTGAAGATATTTGTTTACGCTCACGCGTCTTAACGAAATTAATACCCCGCCAGTTGCAAACTCGGGCCTTGTTTAGAGGCTTTACTGACTTAACCCGCACAATAAGTCCGACAATATACGGCAACAACACACAAATAACACAACACGAGATATGTAGAGAGAATGGTGTAAAGAATGCTACTTACTTGTTCGAATGTTGCGTAAAAAGTGATTTTATTTTGAGTTCTCTTGGTTCTTGATTTGAGTTCACACAAACTGCAAGCTTTCAAAGAGTGGGGTAGCCGCCCTGGCGCATGCGTCGCTTAAGCGGTGCTGCCAACACTGCAATATTTTAATAATTTTAGGGTGAAAAAGTCCCCGGTGGCGCGGACAATAATTTTCATGCAGATTTTCATCCAGATTCCTCTCAGAATCCCGCAAATTGAGATTCATTACTCCGCAGATTGATTATAGTAGTACAGAAGTACTAAACTAATATATTTAGTCCCAAAGTGTTTTTGACTAAATTACTCGTTGGCATTGTAATAATCCTTATTAGGCTACCAAAGTAACTGTTAAAAAAAATCTATGAAAGCGAAATAACGGTCTTTAGAACTAAAAGAACATATATTACCCGTTGTTCTAATAGAAAAATATTACCTTCGACGATCAAAGCTGAATAAAGCGAAAAACTTGTTGACAATGTAAGCCACCGAACACATAAATCACATTTACATACTTTTTTATTACTTTGATTACTTTATTACAGCATTACAACGATTTAATGTTCTTCAAAAAGACGTTAATACAAAATGACTCGTCAGCGTGGGCGTGGCTCTGACAGGGGCGTGGTTGGATTGGGCGTGACAAAAGCCATTCCGCCCCCCTTTAATATGCATACCAAAAATAGAGAATGAAATGTGTGGTGACTAGCTTGGAAAACAATTTCGCGCATTTCGCACAGTTTTACGACAGCTCGTAAAATCATAAAACTAACCAAAAAAATCTGAAAGTACACGTCGCGCCGCCGTCACAATGGCGATCGGCTGGAAAATGGAAACTCGAGCTACATTAGTAAAACGCAATAAAACACGCATTCCCGCAGTTACAGCTTTACTTTTGTTTATACAGGGTCGTAAATTATTTTTGGCGAAGAAAAAAATTGATCTTTAGTATTAAACTGGGAAAAACGGCCATTTTGTTGGATAATGTGATGCTCTACGTCTTCATCTTATAGGCCAGTTATGCATCATTTATTATGATAGTGGCGGTCGTAAAAATGTCGCGGTATCAGAATGTGCAGCAGAAAAAGCGCGCCAAACTGTCTTAAACTGGATAAGAGTGTCACGGGATTTTTATCGTTTTACGATGTTAGTGTCGAATCACTCGTAAGCCGTCCAGTATAGCACAGAAATCGTGAATATATAAAAATGTAGTGTGTGTCTACGCTTATTTTAATGGCCATTTGTATATTTAGTACATACTGATTGTCAGACTAAAGGTGTCTCGTTGAGTAAACGTAAGTTGTATACTATTGCCAAACGATAAAGTGTAGTTTAATATCATGTGTAGTTAGTTCTGTGGGGTACAATCAACTCAAATATAGGGATTTGATATTTGGGATAGGATATACGTTACATTGACATTTTGAATTTCCTCAACTGATAGCCTCACTTCAGTATTATTATTGTCTAGAGTGTTATAACCTATCTGAACAAAGTCTCTTCTAACTTGTAAGTGAGACCATCCTATTTGTGTGTGTGGGGGGGACATAAATATGGAAATAATATTTTGGATATGTGGCGGTTCCCGCTCGAAGAACAAAGAAATATCAACATCCGCCGAAATCCTAATCATCCAGACGTAAACTTCCCGAATGCAGAGGCGTCGAAATCGTCACTCTCTTTGATGCCCTCTTGGGTATATATATAGTCGATCAATTCCCTATAACCCCAGTCAGTCCGAGATTCCGGCATCGGCAGCCATCTTCAACTACAAGTCCATCTTCAGCAGCCAAGGCGTCGTCATCAGCGAGTCCGACATCAGCAGCCGCCACCATCGAGTTCGGCTTCACCTGCGAGTCCTGGATCTCCACGTTATCTCATTTATTGTGGCACAAATAAAACCCTCAGATTTTTTCCCTTGTTTTTGTCAGGATATTAACTATATATCTCTGTTAGACAATACACCAACTAAAACCTCCTGCGGTATATTTTGATTTTTATCCAATGCTTTTTAAATGTAATTCTAAAATGATCCAGGGAACCGTTTTGGAAATAAGTATTTAGATATTATACCAAAAAAGTTTTTCATTGAGAATTCATGCAAGATACTCGTTAAATCGCCTGAAAGGGTATCCGAACTAGTCCGTAGATTCGGGACGGAAATTTTCGCTTGGACCACTGCTATTTCCAAACAAGGAACAAGCACAGTTTCCAATGAATATACAGTCCAAATCATATGTACAAGAGCCATAGCAGAACTCTGGTAGATAGCCCAACTATAGTGCACTCTGAAACGATTTGAAAGCAATCTCACAGTTACTGCAGTTACAACTATATGTAGATGACTTAGTTTTCTACAACAAGGGCCAAAAAGAAATTAAAATTGCACTTAAAAACCTAGAGAATTACTGCAAAAAAGAACAAAATTGAAGAAAATTTAGGCAAAACTAAAGACTAGGAAAACAAGATGTATTCATTGAGAAGTAGAAATTACAAATTCCTACAACTATTTGGGAGAAACACTCCAAATAACACTAGCGTTCTCGGGATAAATTAAACTGCCATTAATATCGCTAGTTCGAACAAACCGATAACTACTTATGCCATAGAAGAAATTGTACATCTACTAAAAGTGAATGATCTCTATACACTTGACAAAATAAAAGTCTATTTCCTGAAGAATGTTATTGGGGTACTTAAACCGACCTCCAACATACTCTGCTTCCACATGTGAGGCTGTGGTACGTTTGTAGAAGATCTGATGGATGCCTTCGACTTCACAGACCATGTAATCCAGGAGAACAAAGCTTATAGAGACGCCAAAAACTGGAAATTCGTCTAACTTAAGTTCACGGCTGGACCTGCATTCCAGTCTAACAAGGGCTATTAACGGACTAATCAGAAGAACAGACGCCGAATAACTGTTCATGGGTTCCATCGCATATTGTGCACCAATACACGTATCCTGTCAAGGCTTCGTATGCCAAAAAGAAATTAAAATTGCGCTTAAAAACCTAGAGAATTACTGCAAAAAAGAACAAAATTGAAGTAAATTTAGGCAAAACTAAAGACTAGGAAAACAGGATGTATTCATTCAGAAGTAGAAATTACAAATTCCTACAACTATTTGGGAGAAACACTCCAAATAATACTAACGTTCTCGGGATAAATTAAACTGCCATTAATATCGCTAGATCGAACAAACCAATAACTACATATGCCATAGAAGAAATAGTACATCTACTAAAAGTGAGTGATCTCTATACACTTGACAAAATAAAAGTCTATTTCCCGAAGAATGTTATTGGGGTTCTTAAACCGACCTCCAACATACTCTGCTTCCACATGTGAGGCTGTGGTACGTTTGGAGAAGATCTGATGGATGCCTTCGACTTCACAGACCATGTAATCCAGGAGAACAAAGCTTATAGAGACGCCAAAAACTGGAAATTCGTCTAACTTAAGTTCACGGCTGGACCTGCATTCCAGTCTAACAAGGGCTATTAACGGACTAATCAGGAGAACAGAAGCCGAATAACTGTTCATGGGTTCCATCGCATATTGTGCACCAATACACGTACCCTGTCAAGGCTTCGTATGCAAATTCTGCGAACATGCATGCTCAGACAGAGATACGTCTATACCTGCATGAAAGTAGAAAGATCTAATATCATGATGCACTACTAGTCAACTATATTATGAAACAATATTATATTATACCAAATTATTATTAAACATGGATAGTTGTGATCCAAAGGTTTGACTACAAACAAATAAATAGAAACTATTGCGGTTGACGTGAGCGTTCGGCACTGCCTACGGAGACATTCTCGTCTGCTTGGACAGCAAAGCACTTCAGAAAGCGTCGACCCAGACAATCTGGGACTGCCAAATCAGATGGAGGCAACTGACTAGGAACAACAGGGTTACCGTCATGTGGGTTCCAGGCCCCAAGGGCACATCTGTAAATAATATGGTTGATAAACTAATCAAGTAAAGCGGCAATAATCAAGATTTTGGGACCAGAATTCTTTAGCTGACGCATAATAGAGAAGTAGAAGAGATATCCAACTATGGGAAGTGGGGCTGTAACGATAATACTGGGAAACACTCCAAATCATATTTCTATGGTAAATACACATGCAATATCGAAAACTTGAATTGAGCACCACCTTTATCGAATTCAATTTCTAGCTGGCAAAAGATATTCCTATTTCGGAATTCGTACCTAATAGGTCACGCACTGAGAGATTTTCAACTGGCATCGTTTGGAAACTTAACGTCGCGACAGTGACACGACCTCGTCTTGCCCTGCTCGAAAATATAAATTTACCTCGATTGATCTTTATTGCAAATTTCCATAGAAATTGTTGCCTAGATTATATCGATATTACATTAATTAACATATGACCAAATAAACCAATTCAAATTATATCATTTCGACTATGTTATAATTGATATCATTACATTGGTAATAAGATGATGGAATTTTTCACTTGAGAAATGCTTAGTTTATTCATCACATTTTAAGTTCATTAGTTAGACAAGGCTAAGCTCTGAAGCTAATAAGAAGTGCTTAGTAGGAATTGTGGAGACAGGAAGAAACGTCTGTCCTAAATACACGCGATACACGCGTATACCGCAATATACATGAGAGTAAGAGAGAGGAAAGGCAGACTGGCGCTGTTACGCGTTATATTACGTAGCAGTTTACCCTCCCGTGAGCAGTTATCAGCTAACATTTATTAAAAACAATCGCGTCATTTCGTTTAAGAAACATAGAGGGCTGATTATCGCTGGGTATGTTTCATCTTATGAAAATATAAGATATCACAGGCAGAATTGACGGCAAATTGCTTTGGGTGGTTCAGCAGCTGCCACCAGCGAGTTCGGCTTCACCTGCGAGTCCTGGATCTCCACGTTATCTTATTTATTGTGGCACAAACAAACCCACAGATTTTCCCCTTGTTTTTGTCAGGATATTAACTATATATCTCTGTTAGACAACACATCAACTAAAACCTTCTGCGGTATATTTTGATTTTTATCCAATGCTTTTTAAATATAATTCTATGCTTAGTTTATCCATCACATTTTAAGTTCTTTAGTTAGACAAGGCTAAGCTCTGAAGCTAATAAGAAGTGCTTAGTAGGAATTGTGGAGACAGGAAGAAACGTCTGTCCTAAATACACGCGATACACGCGTATACCGCAATATACATGAGAGTAAGAGAGAGGAAAGGCAGACTGGCGCTGTTACGCGTTATATTACATAGCAGTTTACCTTCCAGTGAGCAGTTATCAGCTAACATTTATTAAAAACAATCGCGTCATTTGGTTTAAGAAACATAGAGGGCTGATTATCGCTGGGCATGTTTCATCTTATGAACATATCAGATATCACAGACAAAATTGACGGCAAATTGTTTTGTGTGGTTCCACCCCAATTGGTAATCGCTATTTACAGTTTAAATATTTACGAACAATATGACAAACCTACAAATCCAATACTTTCATTTGAAATTATCCGATTCTGATGAACAGATGTGAGTCATATTGACGATGATTAAATCATAACACCAAGGATTACTGACAAAAACACTTGTTTGTTTTTTAAATGTTCAACAAACTATAGGAGTTAACCTCGTACATTCAAAATAACTTTTTTCCTTAAAACAACAATTGTTGTTAGTTATACTCCTTTTATATATCTATTAGACCATGATTGTTAGATTATTATTGTGCTTCTTCTTCTTCTTCGTTCACCCGCCTTGTCGCTGACCGGGCGTAAGCGTGTCGGTAGTTATTTTTCCAGAATTACTTCTGGGTAACTATGAGCATATTAATTCCCTTCGGGTAGGTTGCTAGTCTCGCCCAAGGTGAAGAAGACTTCTATAACGACAACCACAGATGTTAATGTGGTTGTCGGAGCGAGTAGAGGTGTTATTGTCACGACCAGGATTTGAACCTGGAACCCCTGCCTGGTAAGCAGTGATCTTACCAACTGAGCTATTACGCTCTCTTGCTAATCTTGCTAATTCCTTAAAAATACATTAATGTATCTCAAACAAAAACAAACAAAAAAATCCTTCCGACAAGGCGGAAATATAACTTGGTAAATTACCTTACACAATTAAGTTACGCAGTGTTTTCTAAGAGTAATAAATAATTCCACCTTCAAAAATTGCAGGAATTAAATTTAAAAACGAATAACCAAAGCTCACATTAAATATTATAAATGATGTAATTAAATTGAATTAATGTAGTATTAATGTAATTACGTTAGTTGTAATTCAAATATTGAATGAGATTTTAATTTATGAAGTTTAGAATTAAAACCACAATCAATACTATTCCATTATAGTCGTGGTTTCTAACCTGTGGGACGCAAGACTGTTGCAAGCGAGGGGGGCATGGCAAATATCTATTTCGAATACAAACCAAAAAAGTCGAATAGATGTCAAAAAAATGAATCAAAAACAAAGTATCGATCTGGCTTAATGATTGAAAAGGAACTAAGAACTGCGATTTCTTCAATGCTACTGTTTTGAGTTGGTTGCCTACATATTTGCATATTGTACTGGATTTCATTGGTATTTCGACAGCGCTTGCAGCGCCATTACTTTTAAAGAAAATATAAGTTGGTAGCCCTGCGTGCAGCGCTTAAGTTGTTCTTGGGGCGCGCCGAGCGCGCTCAGCATCCATCGAAGGGGTGAGAATGAGAAGAAAGGAGGGTTTGCGCCACTATAAAAACGTGGAACGCGCACTTCTCGACCTATTTTCCTCCGGTGAGTTTTGGCGAGTGTTTGTTAAGTTGTCCATTCTGTTACAATAAAGACGTTGTGGTGTTAGAACTCACGTACTTTGTGAACAGAGTCGTAGTGGTAAGTTGTACTGAACACATCGGCTAATTCAAGGAACTCAGCTTAAGAAGATCCAGTTAAATCTGGTCCCCCGCGACACCGGGAAATAAATTCATGTTTTTATAAAACGCGACAACCGCGTAACAGATACCACGCTTTGAGATAATATGTGCTGAAAAACAAACTCAACCGTCGCATTAAATTTTTTAAAGGGGGGCGCGCCAATTGTTTTATGGGGGGGGGAGGGGGGGCGCCAGTACAAAAAGGTTAGGAACCATTGCATTATAGAATTTATATGTATTCAAAACCGAAAGACAATAAATTTGACAAACTTACACGTTAACCATGCAACACGCTTGATTAACCTGATTAGAAAAACATGTAAACAATTTATTTTAATATTTTATATTCATGTGTACAATTATAATGTTATTGCTCAAAACACTTATATTAATGTAACTTTAGTAGATTAATCAAATTGACACATTTCCAGGTAATTGCCAGGTGCATTATTTATGATTCATTGTTCACTTCTTCATAAGTTAATACTGATGAAATATTATAAAAGTTACGTTGAACATTTTGATTAGAGTTCAGTTTACTTTCAATTTATAAAATGAATTAATTGATTTTATTAAATTGCCGTTAAATAGAAAACAATCTTCAAAATATGGACATTGGCAAAATGCTGATCCTGCCATAGACGGAATCCTTTTACAACGGACGATGGGAATCTGGAAATTTCGTGGCATATAACCAGGTTTCTCAATATTTAAAATTGTAGCAATATAATGAATACTAAATTGTAATGAATTATAAATGAATTATAGAGAAACATTCTCGAATTATAAAGAAAGCTGGAAGATTATACGGAAATCTGGGTGTGAATGGTTGAAGGGGAGGAAGAAATCGTATGGAGGGTCTAGGTTTTCAGGAGAAGGAGTTGAACCGTATGCTCTGCCCAGGTTCACTAGAGATAAATGTTTGCAGGAGACACGGAGAGATAGAAGAACAAGAAAGACAAGGTACAATTAGTGAAAGTACCTATAACCCTGTATATCGTGGTATCCAAATAATTGGCAGACGACCAGAGTATATAGGAAGCAAGAAAATAAGTGTGGAAGAAAAAATACTTGTTGCAAGAGCTAGATGCGGATCTGAGGAGCGGGGGAGAAAAGTATGAATGGGGGAACAGTATGTCAGGTGTATACTTTGTGGAATGGGCCCGGATACATGGGACCAAATGGCGAATGAATGTATAGGGCTGGAAGGAGAATGGCCGCAAGAGGTTAGGAAGGCGGGGAAGAGTGTGCAAGGTTGGTTGAAAGAGAATGACAGGAAGCTGGCAACATTAAAGATCCTGACGAAAAGAAAGCAGTGGCTGAGGAAGACGGCGGAGCGAGAAGAAGAAGAAGGGGGCAACCCCATAGGACGGTGTCGAGAAGGAATGTAGTATTT
>JAODAC010004575.1:0-32694 GCA_027575185.1 Mimaenictus wilsoni
TATGCAAGGCGCCAGCCCGTCGCGTCAACCTCTACAATCTCTGGGTGTCTTGTGTTTATATATTTCATTTTTAATGGCCCAGAGATTATTGGAGTGTGACGAATAGCTCTGCTTGACATAATATTTGGAATTACTTAACTCTAGACTAAACTGCTTGGTGACATACATAAAAAATATGGAAAATTCCACCTAAGACGTACCGAATCATGCAATATTAAAAACTTAGGTTATGGCCCAGTGGCTTGGTGATGGAGACTTCCCAGAGCCATCGGTTCGCAACAATTACATAAAGATCAGATCAGGACCATGTAGACAGATCCATTTAGAAGATGCATGTGGAAAAATGTGGTTTGAAGGGCCATGTAGAATATTGTGGTTCGAAGAACCGTGAAGAAGAATTTGCATAAAAACACACCAACGCAACACACTAAAGGCTATATAAGGGGCTACGGATTGTAATAACTGTATGAATGGAATTATGGCAGGTTTTGATACATTGTTTGGAATAAATAAGATAACTTAAACATTAAAATATGTGTGACGATTCAAATTAATCGGGTACCAAAAAATTACATTTCAGAACATTATGTCTTGTTTAAATCTTCAGAATATAGAACGTTCTGTAAAACAATGGTAGATAGGAATATTTCTTAATTATTTATTTTACTTATAGTGTTTAAGTTAACATATACTGAATTCAATTATACTTTGATGGTAATAATAACTAGAAAATCCAATAGTTCCGTTGAAAAATTGCGATACTAATTGTTTTATGCAATAAAGGAATGCGACTCTTCGATGCAGATTTAATGAAAAACGATAAGTGCTTCATTATCGAAGAAGTATAAATATCCAGTTCGAATGGAAGAACAATGAATGAAGATTAGGTTCGACAGACTATGAAGACTGATTCATTTCGAAGAATTATGTAGAACGGCTCGAAGAACCACGTAGTTCGTATTCAAAGTATACCGAAGGCTCTTGTATCAAGGGTTATGGATTATAATGTAGCCACAAATGAAGCTGTGATGTCGTTCTGTGTGACAAAATTGGAAAAAGTAATATATCCTAAATTCTAAATAAATTGATCTGGAGATTACCGTTTCTGTAAAATAGTTTCTCTAATAAGTTTCTGTAAAATAGCCAAATTGTCAGGGTTATTTTTGTATCAAGTTTTATAGTAATATCTGATTATTCAATTACCTTAGGTTCATTGAATAACAAAAAAGCTTATGACTGGTATAAATTCTCAAAGTTGCTTTAACTGAAATTCATAATATTTCAACATTGCAAACTTTGTAAATTTGCCCGTAAAATCCATCCAATATTATTTGTAACCTACAAGTATTCACGTACACACCGTACATAACTCCACTCTGCAAAATTTCAACCCTCTCATGGATATTTCAGATGATTTTAGATTAAGTGAGTATAGAGAAGTGGAGAGAAAATTGAGTTAAGTCTGATTAAGTATGGTTAGAATAAAATGAGTTTACCTTCGGTTAGCCGTGCGGGAGTAAGACGATGCGTCAATTCATTAATAAAATCCATCCCGAGATAGCACATCATCTAAGCCGAAATTAACCGCCTGCCATTTAATATTCCACGTGCTGTCAACGCTCAGCTCACCGTCGGATACCCGCAGGTGTTTCTTTGCATCTACGAGTGCAAATTAAAATTCATGCGCGGTAAAGCAGGCAGATACCTAACGCCGCCGCCCCCGACGTCTCGCCGCCGCGTGTTGGGTGGGGCGAGAGGTGAAATAAATATGAAAATTTCACTCGACGAGTGGATATAGTCGTGCCGGCAGCGCGTAAAAGTGAAGCTAGTGGAGTGTTAAATCCGAAATGCGCGCCGTTCAAAGTGAAATATCTCTGATGGAGGCGGTGTTGCGCTTGGGGGTGGCAGCGTTTGGGAGGAAGGCCGACTCACTGTTTCCGCAGATGCAATCCGCCCACGTCGCTCCACCGGTCCCCATCCCTCTTCTCAATTAAACTGCTGCGCATCGCGTTTTGCAATGCAATCTGCATTTCAAGACAAATATTACGCAACGCACGATGGGCTAAAATCTAGAGTGATTTATGTCTAACTACATTTCATGTTTATGTTTATCACTCGCGAGCAGTAAACAATAGGAAGATGTACATTCTACAAAATGGGATTTAACTTGCAATATATTGCCTACTTTGGTATTCTTATCAGTACTTATACAATTATTATAGATTTGTTTTTATGGGTTTCTTACGGGGGTTCTTATCCAGATGTGTCCAGTATCCCTATTTAAACTCGCATTTATAACTCGTTTTGAACGCGTTTAGTCAGATACAAGTACATTTTGTCTATTAGTACTTTTTGGTATCCAAATATTACGTTTTGCCTGTACATAAAAGAGTTATATGTTTGTCCAATGGTTTCAATATCATAATAAATGTGATTTTATTTCGATACTTCCCAACGCAATTGTCAAGATCGCTTATATATTCTAGTTCTAACCGATATAATGAAAAAAAAACACATAAAAAATCTATAAAATCTTTAATTTACGTAAAAAGGGCTTTTTCCTGGAGTTTTATTGCCAGTTATTATTAGAATTCCATTACCCATGGAGATAGGGGCAATTTTACATTTTTAACAAGTTCATTGGATCTAGCAATAGTACATTTCACTTTAATGGTTAATAACAATTTTATAGTTCCATTACTCATTAATATTTGTTCCTATATCCATAGAGTGTCTAACAAACTATCCTGCGACGTCTATCTTCAGGCGTCTATTTTTATGAAATGTTGTAATGCAAAACGGAAACGGCAATTTATTAATATTATTCACTTTGAAAGATTTGAATTTTTATTATTGCCGAGCGTCGTCTACTTTGGACATTAGCTCTATTTAATACTTTTTCAATTTAATTAGATATATTTGAGAATATGCTATTGAATACCATCAGAAATAAATTTGCTCTACATCCCTCGGGATTCAATCCGAGAACCTTGTGGTCAGCAATCATTAATCAGACCGCTGCACGGTTGGACAAGATGCGGAGTTAATAAGAAAATAGGGTAAAACCACTCTAGATATTATACACGTCATGTAAAAGGCAGAAAATCACACACCCCCGCTATCGCGGGAATGTACTAAAGAAGTTGGGGCAACTTAGGGCATATTTATACTATGCTGTAGTTGTGGCCAGTATTCAGGTACATCGTGATTCAAGTCATGACTTAATAAAGTATGACCATTAACAATTATAAAAGGACTTAGTTCGAAAGTGTCATTATAACCATTCGGTTCGAAGAACCATGTTTAAATATTCGGCTCAAAGAAAATGATAACGTATAAAGATCCGGGTCGAAAGACCATGAAGGCAGATCCATATCGAAGAACTATATAGAAAATGTGATGCGGGTCGAAGGGTCGCCTCAATAGATCTTGATCGAAGAACAATGAATAATGTATGCGATATGAAGTTCTTTGAAAAACTGCATTCCAAAGGCTCTTGTACTGAAGATTACAGAATGTAGTGTAGCCATGAATGAAGCTATGATGACTTTCTGCCAAAATTGAAAAGGTATAATCTATCTTAAATACTATGTTAAAGACAATGTGAGTTGTAATTCAAATTTATCGGGAACTTAATAAATTAATACGAAATTTTACAATTTCTGTCAAATAGTCAATTCGGCAGGGCCAATACTTTAGGCATATTGATACTTTGATGTCTTTGTGCCCTGCATTTAAGCACATCTTGATTTAAGTCGTGACTTTGTAAGCTATATCATCATAAACAACTATAACAAGACTACTATATGGAAAATTCAATCTGTACTTCTCTAGAGTCTCCTTGGGTCAATGATTACTTTTCTAATTAGTTCGACATGGTATATAGGCAGGGAATCCCACTGCTCCATATGGATGTATCGTAAGAAGTACTAAGATCCGCACTACGATGTCAGATGAACAGAACGCCTTGCAAGTCGTCTACAACCATCTGAGAATACGAAAACAACTTGAACCAAGTAGCTATTGATAACTAGCTAATGATATTATATGAATTGACGTGATTATCCTAATCACGTTAGTTCATATAATATCATGAGTGACGAACTAACCCACAAAGGGACATGATTCAAGCATATAGGCACAGATTCCTGGACTCACCATGAAGGAATGGATGAATGTAGTCCATATGTGGAAACATTTCTGTATGAAGCAAACAATAGATCTATTAAAACCTAGTCGCAATCAAAATACGCGAACTTACACATAATGAGTTGCAAATTTTCACTGAACCCTGCGGTCTAAGGTATCATCTGAGGAATATGGACAGGCAGATCAGTTAACTTTATACAGAGTATGTAACGAAGATACATAGATATCTGAATGCATAATCTGCTCATGCAAAGCAGTGCAGGGTCTGAATCGCAAGGAGGTTTCCTTGGGAAGATCTTTTGTCAGCCGAGAACGTAGACGAGCTACTACCGCAGGCTGTCATAAGTTAATTTACTATTTGGGTCTTCTTTTTAATACTATTATCTTCATATGGCTGAACTGTAGACTTGATTATAATAACATTCAGATAACGTCGGGTAAATTCTTACCATGTTCAAGTATATAGGCACAGATTCCTGGACTCACCATGAAGGAATGGATGAAATTAGTCCATATGTGGAAACATTTCTGTATGAAGCAAACAATAGATCTATTAAAACCCAGTCGCAATCAAAATACGCGAACTTACACAGAATGAGTTGCAAATTTTCTCTCAACCCTGCGGTCTAAGGTATCATCTGAGGAAGATGGAAAAGCAGATCAGTTAACTTTATACAGAGTATGTAACGAAGATACAAATTATCTGAATACATAATCTGCTCATGCAAAGCCGTGCAGGGTCTGAATCGAAAGGAGGTTTCCTTGGGAAGATCTTTCGTCAGCCGAGAACGTAGGCGAGCTACTACCGCAGGCTGTCATAAGTTAATTTACTATTTGGGTCTCCTTTTTAATACTATTATCTTCATATGGCTGAACTGTAGACTTGATTATAATAACATTCAGATAACGCCGGGTAAATTCTTACCATGTTCAAGTATATAGGCACAGATTCCTGGACTCACCATGAATGAATGGATGAATGTAGTTCATAAGTAGAAAACATTTCTGTGTGAAGCAGACAATAGATCTATTAAAACCCAGTCGCAATCAAAATACGCGAACTTACACAGAATGAGTTGCAAATTTTCACTGAACCCTGCCGTCTAAGGTATCATCTGAGGAAGATGGACAAGCAGATCAGTTAACTTTATACAGAGTATGTAACGAAGATACATAGATATCTGAATACATAATCCGCTCATGCAAAGCAGTGCAGGGTCTGAATCGCAAGGAGGTTTCCTTGGGAAGATCTTTCGTCAGCCGAGAACGTAGGCGAGCTACTACCGCAGGCTGTCATAAGTTAATTTACTCTTTGGGTCTCCTTTTTAATACTATTATCTTCATATGGCTAAACTGTAGACTTGATTATAACAACATTCAGATAACGCCGGGTAAATTCTTACCATGTTCAAGCATATAGGCACAGATTCCTGGACTCACCATGAATGAATGGATGAATGTAGTCCATATGTGGAAAACATTTCTGTATGAAGCAGACAATAGATCTATTAAAACCCAGTCGCAACCAAAATACGCGAAATTACACAGAATGAGTTGCAAATTTTCACTGAACCCTGCGGTCTAAGGTATCATCTGAGGAAGATGGACGAGCAGATCAGTTAACTTTATACAGAGTATGTAACGAAGATACATAGATATCTGAATGCATAATCTGCTCATGCAAAGCAGTACAGGGTCTGAATCGCAAGGCGGTTTCCTTGGGAAGATCTTTCGTCAGCCGAAAACGTAGGCGAGCTACTACCACAGGCTGTCATAAGTTAATTTACTCTTTGGGTCTTCTTTTTAATACTATTATCTTCATATGGCTGAACTGTAGACTTGATCATAATAACGTTCACATAACGCCGGGTAAATTCTTACCATGTACCGCATTAAATGATTTTATTTATAGCATATTACCTCATACACAGGAAAAAGAAGCATAATATCTTTTACAGAATATTCACACTTAAATTTATTCCTGCCTGAGTTTATTAGTTTCCCAGTCTACTCAATAAGCACTCATTTAGAAAAGTCCACTTTATTTTCAAGCACCATCAAAGTTACGCAAAGTTGAGCGGCGTTAAAAATGAACAAAGTTTCGCCTGTTCACTTCTACTTTTTTGCGCCCCCGGAAAGTACAACTTTCAGAAAAAAAAAGCAACCGCAGAGTTACATACGCACATCACATAGTTCTTGGCTATCGAAAGCTGAGGATACGCAAAAACAGGAATAATTACATCATGAAAGTTTATGTGTCGACGATTTAAGGATTGAAAAGGATCAACGTTGGGTGGGCATGAGAATGAGGACGAGGCGCAAAAACGTAGCCTGCCGCGCGTATCATTACTCACATTGTGACCTAATTTATTAAATTACGTCTACAACGCGACCGAGGGACGCAACGTCGCGGCGGCGAACGAAATTAGCTGCGTTTCCACCGCACAATTCAAAACGTGTTAATTGCTGCAAAACTGCCGACAATAGACAAAAGATTTTTAATGCGGTACTCTGTGCGTGTTCCATTCAGCATAAAAGCGTAATTTCTTCGTTTGTTCACATTTAATCAACTTCATCCCGGAAATCTTTTAAAGTCTAATTTGCCAAGGCAAAACTGTGTTCTTTTCCTTTGTTTTGTACTCGAATTTAAAATGCATTTTATATTGACTTTTTCGAATATTGTTATGTTTACATTCACTTTAGGTTATGGAAAGACATTTTAAAATAGAAGCCTATGCAAGAAACTAGAATCCTATGCAATAAATAGAATTTTGAAAGATGAAAACATACATTGTCTAAATGAACAAACACAACTGAACGAAGAGTCATTATTTAAATTTATAACCAAAGATAAAAAGCGACATCTTCCTTAAGTGATATCATCTCATTGTCAGTACATATGATACATACCAAAGAAAAAACTGATTGTGAGACAAATTCGTACTAATGTTAGATGCACCCAATTTCAGAAACTGTCGTTATGTATGTATTAGACAAATTTTATTTCATGAAACCGTATACATGTATTTGAATGAATGTAATGAATGTAAACATAATAATAATAGAATCTATGTACTTTATATTTTAGTTGCTGAGGATGGTGTCATAGACATCGAAGCTGGTACAAAATTAATATTAAATAAACGATATAAAGAAGTAACACAAAACAGAATTTCCTAATAATATTTCCTTACCTGAGCAGGACAGAACCTTACTAAAGATACAATAATCTAGTCTATCCTGCAATAAAATGAAATTAAATATCACAAGAGGAGTGCCGCAAGGATCTATTGTTTGACTTTACCTTTAGGAATGTAACATAAGACTACTTCCTCGAATAATGGTTCCCTGATGATGATGACCAGCGCAGGGAGAAGTTCATTATGGCCGTGGACCATAAGATAATCATAAAATAGCAACTATCCTCCTAGGTATAATTATAGATGTGCAACTTGTGACACCATACATAACACAAATACTTGTCAACAAACAAGAGCAAAGGGCAAAGGTACCTAGACTAGTTCTAAAGCTGGATGGGCGTGGAGATGCAGCACGATGAGTAATTTGTTCTGTGGTGCAGTCCAAATTACTTTAGGTAACACCCGCCTGGGCACAGCGACTTAACACGAAGTCCAACAGGGCGAAGCCGCGAAACGCAGGCAGAAGTTGCACACTAGGTACCAGCAGATAATGCTTTGCACACCCTCTCCATGGAAGCAGAAGAGGTACTATCAGGAATACCACGGATCTCTTAGAAAAGAAGCGGGGTAGTAACACTAAATATAGTACTAAATATAGTGTCCAGCTGGGAGAAGCGATGAAAGAAATGAACAATATCAAAGTAGGTGAAATGTTTGTACATGAGTAAACAGACCACAGGGTTGCAGGTCCCTCATTACGCAGGTGATGGCGAGACACGAGGTATTCGTGGCTCATCTGAAATGCATCGAAAGGTGCCCAGAAGATACATACCGACCCTGATCTTTTGTCGTTCCGAACACTGCTGAGCAGTGCTATGGCTTTTTGTACTGCATGGAGAACACAGCGCATGGACATAATAATAGTTATACAATGCGAAAAGCCTAGGCCCAAACAACTGAACGAAAGGATGATGGCTTGCAGGTAAACCTGAATGGCGGGGTCACCTTTTATCAGAAAGTACTCACGCAGAAGGAATCAACAACAGGCAAGCAGGTTAAGTGAGTACACCTCGAATAAATGCTTCTATAGCTGTGCAGAGGAGTATCAACCCTTATTCCCTGGGTAGAACTAAGACCGCTATAAAATTACATGCATAACCTTTATTGGCATTCCAACCTCCGTTTTATGCAGTACACTCTTGCAAAAGTCAATAAATATTAACAACATAACACAAACAATAACTCATCTATAAATCTATATCTATAAAAGTACAGTTATCATCCCAGGATCGCCCTTCTCATTTTCTTTTCCAATACCATTTTGCGATGACACCCAGCCCTCCTCCCTTTTCCTTCAGTAATTTTCCGATAATATTCCTTCCTCTTCCTTGCGAGCCTAACCATTCCTGCTTCAGCCCACTCACAGTCCCTTGCCAGGTGCTCCCATATGTCCATCCCTGTCATACAAAACACACATTTCGTGTATTCCTGCCCCATCTAGACCTTTCTGCCTCCCCCTCCGAATGCTTTCTTACTACCGCTTCTGCCCCTATCCCCAAAGTACCAGGGCCTCCTCCCAATAACCTGTACCCTTTCGTTCCCTGGGTTTATAAAAGTACTAGCTCTCCTTCCAATGTGCTATAAAAATACGCCGCTCCTCTTACTGTTAGTAATACGCCGGCAATGACCAGTAAAAAAATCTTGTCTTGTTAATAGCCGATTTTCAGAATATCGAATTTCGATAAATTGATGAGCATTTGAACTTAACATAATGATTTTCAAGGAAAATCGTTCTTATTCTACCCAACCACAAAAACTAACGTCCAAAAATGAATCCTATGACAAAAAATGGGCGAATTATATTTACACTAACCATATTTCACTTCAAGTTTATTGGTTTAGTGGTTTTCCTGATATTGTTGTTACAGCTTTGGAAATTCCATGATGTGACAAGCAAGCGTTTGAAACTTTGTTGATAAATAAATCATGCAATCGATTATTCTTTCGTTACTCTTACGTTATAACCTCGTTATTTCTTGAAATTTTCATTCCGAACATGCCTCAGACATTTTTACTATAATACACACTTCGACAATTTGCAGACATCTTCTTGACTATTCGTGCATACTAATGGTTAATACTAATAAAACCTCCCCAAAGAAAATAAGCACTGCGGAGACCACTTCGCTTAGAGTCATTACTAAACTTAGGCATCCCAGAAATCATTTACATAATCCCCAAATACATTGCTTTAAGAAAAATGTGTTATACTCCCCATAGAACACCGTTACCTTGAATTGCAGGAGAAGTTCAAAATGATAGGACAAAACTTTGCAATTGTAAATGACGCTTGCATACGAGCCACCATCCCAATTCCACCTAAATTCAAAACACCTTCACATCCTCTACACCACCATTACTACAATGTAAATTAGAAATACTGTTTAATTTTTATTAAACGTCTCTATTAAAGGTTTATGTTCATTTATTTTTATTTTCTTTTTGCTTGTTTGTAATTCAAATTTTTCATTTATACAATTATATAATTCATTTGTTTTATTAACTTGTAAAAAAACAAATGTACATTCTCGGCGGATAGACCTTAAAGGTCGATAGCCATTAAAATATATTTATTATTATTTACACACTTCATGATGCCCATTTGCGCTGCATAATGAGTAGCGCTTCGGCCTACCACGCTGCAGAACGGGTTCGATTCCCCGCAGTATACAACATCGACAATTACAGTACAAATAATACATAGAAATATATACTGTATCCAAAAATAACGTACTTATAAAATAATATATAAAGAAACAATATAATTGTAAAACGCACCGACTGACTAAACATAAAGTTACAATTATTAATCTGTGAAAAATAATTTTCAGAATTACAAAACTACGTTCTCTACGCATGTCGACTAATCGAATTTGAGTAAAATGTTCGTGAACATTTGCTTGATTTCGTTACCCGCCTAAAAGAATTCAATCTCCGTTATTGACGCTGTTTGTTTTAAAATTAATTTGTTTTTGCTCTGTTTGTATTTATTCAGTCCTTGCTGCGTTGGAATTGGTAGAAATCATGCCACACTGTTCAACTCCTCCACTCCTCAAATGCTAGGAATGTTTGAATGTTGAAGGAAATTTTCGACACTGTTTAAATTGCTAGAATGACGCCGACGACAAAGAATGCCAAAAACGGATATTGTCCCCGCGGGCCTCCAAACACACGAGCCGCCCACCCCATCCACAGCTATGCCGCTTCTTCGAACAGGCGCCGCTCTCCTCATTTAAACAAATGCCATTTTTATTGTCCGAAGGAATCGGAGTGAAAGCTTTCGGATTATAATGCGGCGCAAGGGGCCATAAATGAAATTCATTGCTATCTACCCCTAGCATGACCGAGGCGCTTTCTTTCTTCTCTCGGCTGGCGGTGGTGCTAAACAAAAGCGCCTCAATCTGCTTAATTGTTTCGGTTAAATATCCAAGAGGCGCGCTGGACTTTGGAATGTGAAACTCGACAAAAAGTGAATGCGTTGGGGCGTTCTTTTTTGTGGAGTTCGGGCACAAAAGTTGGATGGATTTTGAATCATGCACACAAAAAAACTAGGATTCGGGCGCTTTGTTTATTTACATTTGAAATTAGTTTGCCTAACAAAGTTATGGGATGATTGAGTTGAATTTTCCTATTTTTTATACAGGTTTGTTTACAGTTAAAAACTCAAATTATTGTTTCTTTTGTATTTTGTTCATTTAATACCCTCTAATAGATTTTTTGCTACCTATGTCGTACAATGTACCCATTCCAGTATCGTTTTGTTTAAGAAATGATTATTTTCGTACATAATTATCGTAGAAAACTCATGGAATGTTCTTTCTTCGCTCGTATGAGTTGCAGTTTCGAATACTCCTAACAATAGAGGTACCATGCTCGTTATACTATATACCATTCCACGACAAATACGCGTGTAAACAAATAATTTCTTAAAAAGAAACGATACCGAAATGAGTATTATTATTATTTATTATTATTATATTATATTATTATTCAACAGCAGGGGGAAAACGATTTTGTTTCATCAAATGACAACGTGACTTGTAATCCTAATATACATTTTTCTACTCATGATTTATAATGAGCATATTATATTAACGATTTTGATTATGTTACGATAGTTATTACCTACGGCTGATCATAACAGTGCTGGTAGTGCCGTAATTTTAGGCAAGCAAGCTATATAATAGATTCATACTATTTCAGGCGCACAATAGTCATTTTCGGGGCTAATCAGCGACATAAATCTATAAGTTGATTTTCAAGCATTTCTTTAAAGTTTTCCGTATTCTATCTATTGTAAATATATTATTGTAGGGCATTTAATTTAATATTGGTGTTGATTTCGCCTTTTCGTGGTGGTTGACCCCTTTATTCACCGTAAATAATCATTATTTCATAACTTTAATCAAGAAATTTGATTGTATTCTCACAAAAATATGCTCTTTCAGATGATAAAAGATATCCCACTTTTTCGTATAGGATATAGTAAAATTCGAACCTCTCCAAACACAAGTTTTTATGAGAATTCCATTTGTTTCAGTTATTTTTAATATATTTCAACTAATTAATACCCGCATTAAATTATTTCTGTATTCCAGTACGATATTTAGTAATTTTATGGCCTAATTCGCATGAAAGTTATGAAATAATAAATTATAAATATACATAATAAACACAACGAAATGTACTTCATTTAGTAATTTTAAGTGATAGTATATACGTTTTCCATTATAAATTGCAATTTTACGCTATCATATTCACACGAGAAAGGATATAAATAAGATATGTTGAATATTTGATTAAATAATATTTCTACATTATTTATTGTCAACCCTGATTTTTAATAACATCTGATTTTTAAAAACTTAAGATATATTGCTAATGATGAATATATGCGTCGCATTTCTAACAAAAAGAAAAACGAAAAATACAAAAAGAGGTTGTGTGCTTCGAAGAATATTCTGATGCTTGCTGGACTCTGACGAGTAGTCCACTTCCGTGCGGTCAAGAATTGGACTGTTTGTCTGGTCTGTTTGTGGGATCATCGACTTTGACAAACTATTTTTGCGAATTGAATGCCACCAATTTGGTTACTTCTGGTTGCAACTGCTTTGGGGGAAAATGTGCACATCTTAGCTGTTCGGTGTGATCTTGAACCGCATTTTATTTGCTTTGCAAACATATGACATTTTAAATCTAGCAAAATCATTCCAAATAAACATGTGGATACTGATACTCTACCTTAATAAGCACAGCTAATAAGGGCTACACAAGAGAAATGTTTCACGGTCTTGTGAATTTACAGAGTGTGATCATTCACTCGTATTTGGACATTCGAAGATTAAGAATCCAAGGGGATATTGACGGATGAAATATTGACAGTTTGCTATACTTGAAAATTAATGTAAGATTGATATTTCTCTTAACAAGTCTTGGCCAGCTTGTAAGAAACTACATAGCTACATACACATCATATTGTACGGAGTATTAAATGAATAAAACAAAACTTATCACATAATAATTCGCCAGTATATAACAACGAAAATATGAAATAGAGAAATATGCTTTCATGAATAAATGGAAAATATGCAAGGGCTCTTTAAGTTTTAATATAATAAATATGTAAATATGTTAATCATAATCCAGATCAGTGGATGTAATTTGGATCACATGCAATATGGACTTGTGCAATGTAAGGTTTTGGGAAAAAAATGTGGAATATATGACTAAGGCTTTTGACATTATTTAATATTACTAACCAGTTTGCAGCGTTTTGCGCTCAATTTTCATTATAAAAGCGAGAAAAATTAACAGTTGTGAAAGCATGATGTTTTCTTTTATTTTAAAGAAATACATGTACCATGTTTAACTAGCATATATTTAAAGGTGAGATATTTTGAATTATGTAGCGATTTCCTTCTTTTTCTTGTTTCCTACTCGTTGGATGCAAATTGTTGGTTTAATAAAGTGGGTACGATTTCCAGAAGCATATAGTTAGCCACAATAACAACATTTTGGTTAAATTTACATGTATGCTGCAGTTTTTGAAAATTATTTTATTATCTTATTTATACCATACTCTTATAATAGTTTTTAGAAGAATAAATGTATTTCTTCTGAGGAGAAAACCAATGGAAATAATATCTAATAACGAGTAACAACAACCCTTTCGACATGAAAATTACTTTGTTAATTGTTATACTTTGATTCATGCAGTATTTTTCATACGCTTCAAGTATTGATTATACGATTAATTTTTGTTGCAATGTCAAAGAAGTACTTATGTGTCTTAAAAAACATGAAGAAAAAACGTGTTTTTCAATTCACAGAAACCCAAAAATGAAGATTAAAAGTCATTATATTTGCGACATAATTTGAATATTGTTTAATAAATAGCCTTTCCTGCGAATCAATCATTTTTACGTTTAAATTTCGAAATATATAAAAATTTGTAATGTCTATTAAACATAATATTGTATTTGGTCCGTAGACCTGGCTATCGACCTACCTGGTCCTTCAGCCTGGATACATGTTTATTTATTATTTTTATATTTTACATGATAATGTGATATTGTTGTTATTGTTGATTTGTTTGTGTTGTGTTGATTCTTGGTTGAGTGTTGAGATTAACTCGTGGTTTTTGCTTGTTGTAGTTGTTATGAGATGCGCATACTGCGATTGATGTGATTTTTGGTGTGTGAATTTAATGGTGTGGATTTTGTGTGATTAATTTTTGTGTGAATGAATTAATTAATTAATTCACACATGTGGGCGACTCGGTGACTCGAACCCCGTCCGACTGCGTGGTAAGCCGAAGCACTACCAACTGTGCTGCCCAGGTGGGCTTGTAATGTCTATTATTATCGTCTTCTTCTTCTTCTTCTGGCACCATGAGCAGTTCTTTGATAGTGATAGAGGAAGATATAACGGTAGGGAATGGGTCAATTCATATTAATAAACAACTATATTGAATGTTCCACCTCGAAATTCACAAAATGTTATAACATATTCTGATACTAAACCAAGACGTGCCGCGCCATGACCAACGCTTGCATGCCTCATGCAAATGCCATCAAATGTCATTAAAAAAGTCGAAGAATTGCATTAAAAAGAACAAAAATAAAAACAGCCTATCTCTCAAATCGAATCAATACACATACTAAAAAACAAGTTAAAATCAGTTTGTTAGTTTCTGCGATATACTCCACCTAAATTCGTTTCGTATTCACAGGTTTACTAATTGTAAGTCAAACGCGCGTATAGAAATTTTACTTCATTAAGTAATACATACATTTACAAAATGCTACAAGGGTTTTACCAAAACTGAACAACATATATTTACCCTCAATTGGTTCGATTTAACAAACTTTACCATTCATCGGATTGTGCGCTTATATTCTACTGGGAATAAGTGAAGCATACTCCCTTCATTTATTTTACGCTTTGCTAAACATTTTCCCTTAGCACACAAAACATCAGCTATTTTTTACTAGATATTTTCACACGCTAGTTATATCTATATAGCCAATATTTAATATTTGCCCATTTTTTATCTACTTTTTTTTCACATGCCGCATATTTGTACAATCTGGAATTCGAGCGTAAATATTAAGCGATGGCAAAATTGCCAACCATCAGCATCTGTTCTGTTTATCCACACGCACATTAATTACACGCGTGTCGGCGTAAAAGATCCGCTCGCTACGCGCGAAATGCGCTCGCGCTCTTTTCCCGCTTCGTATCCGCGGCCAATCAATAAATTAATGAACCAAAACCGCGAATGAATCAATCGGAGGGGGTATGGCATATTTACTGCCCAGCGAGCCCAAGCTCACAGTCAGTGCACAACCCTACCACATCATCGTAATGCACCATCTGTCAGAGGTTTTGCGTTGTCGGATTCTAAATAATTTCGTTCCGTGTTGGTATTACATATTTTCCGGACTTGTTGAGTGGCCGCAGGAAATGTAATCATCATAACCACATGAGAATTCGGACTGAATTCCGTGTATAATGAACGTAATGTGGAAGCAAACATAATATGTTCGAGTGATATTTGCCGACATTAATATACATTCTTGGAAAGTTAGAATGAAAATTTAATGTGAAATTTTTGTTTTTGTTTACTCCTCATATTGTTTTTGTTGATGAAATGTGTTTTTCCTCTTCATACAAGCATTTGCATAAAGAGTGCCAGATCAATATCAAATATGTACGTATTAATGCAATAGCTTTTGTACTGAATATTGACATTTTGGAGGTGGACTTATGAAGTATGTTCAGAGATATTTAAACGTGCTTTGCTTGAACATTGCAAACAAACGATAGATAGGTAATTAAAGATATTAAATCACGAATTACATACATTTATAGGACTGGATTTAAACCAGCAATCTTAGCATCTCTGGCGCAGCGCGTTACCAATTAGTTACCAAACTGGTAGGCGCGCATAGATAGATGACCCCTGGGGTTTCAGGGGGGGCACTAGAATTTATAATAATAGATATACCAAACTTGAAGGGCCACTCATGCTTTGCGGGAATCAAGACCATAAAGAAATGCTCGGTCGGAATAATCTTCATTCCCAAAAAATGTGATAAGTACCCTCAAAAGATAGAACAAGAGAATGCAGGGCAGTACATACTCTCAGAGAAATTTGAACCACCTAACATGCTCGTGCTGATTTATTTTATTCCTAAAACTCTGCGATTAGTCTCTCAATGGCTGAACCAAGTAATTGAACGGCGACAAATGCTTCATTAGACAATATCTGAACCCGTGCATTATTACATGTATACTTGTTTTGTTCCGAACTCGAAGGCACTACTACCCTCATATTGTCATATAGAATCACAATCATATTGAAAACATTGAATATTGAATGTAGTCAAGTCAAAATCAGCAATAATCGTTGATAGGTAAAGAAATTAAATCACGAATTACATTAATTGAAAATGAAAAGAAAATCTTCGAAAAGAAAAACTTGCACCATCTGTTAACTTAAGTGTGTTTTCACTGTTGCGCGATGACGTTGGAAGTGCCCTAAGCAGCATTGAAATGGAGGAAGGCGGTAGCCCTATAAAAGCGTGTTATTCGCAGACCTCCATTTATTTCTCCTCGGATATATTCTTGTAATTTTGTTTTAATAAAGACATTGTGGAGAAACTGGGATGAGTGGTATTTAACACATCGGCTAAACTCAAGAAACTTAGCTGAAAAAGATCCTGTTAAGTCAGGTCCCGTATATCATCGGGAAATAAATTAATGATATTAAAAACCGCGATAACTACGTAACAGCTGGAGTTGAACGTGTAACCTCTGCATATCCAGTGCAGTGCACTACCAATTACACCACGAAGGCACATAATCCTTTGTATAAGATCTGGTCACTCTTCTCGACCAAATGAGGCGGAACTCCATGTTCTAATACCTGATTTTGAAATTTTAGCGGTGCTTTTCTTCTGTTTAGACTCGAACGCAGGATTAGTGCGATCAATTAATGTAATTTGTGATTTAATATCTGAAGTTCGGCAAAAACGCAATATTTACAGAAATAAGCTGTAAAAATTTACCGAGGAATGAATATGAAGAATTATATGTTGTTATACAATCAAATTACAGTATTTTCATGATATTTTTATATCTTACAATTAACTTATTGCTATTTCATTTTTACTATCCTTAAACATTCAGTAAGTCAAGCATTTCAAAATTATTGTCATCGGACTTATTATATTTTTCGATGCATGTCAGAACCAAAACTACAAAAGACATCGAAAATTTCATTACGCCTACTTCACATACATTCCGCCCGTTCACGCACAAAAATATATAAACAACAAAAACCGATGAGAGCGGTAAAAAAATGCCATCGTCGGAATTTCGCCGTCCATTCAGGACATAAAACATGATCACGTATATATCGCGGCGAGCGCATTCTCTCGTATTTATATATCAACAGGAAAATGTCGGCAGGCGGGGAGTAGAAGCCCCGTTCATTGGGGTGCTGATTTACCGTTCAATTTTTTCTCTCTCTCCTGACGGCTGGCCGCAGCATTTTCCAAATGCTGACGATGCTCAAATCTCGAATTAAACCAGGCACGCTTTTCATTTGCAGTTTTTCTCCGGCTAAATGACGAAACGAATATAAACGCACAGCAATTATCTTCATTCGGTCTTTAAGCGATGCGAGTAATAGTTCAGTTTTCTGCAGTGCGAATTGTGCAAATAATTATTACAGAATATTTATCACTTGATTACGCAAGTTTTCCAAGTCGCCTCATAATAGCTAGCCGCAGAAGAGAAAAGTTCAAAACTCTATTCGACCAGCAACTTTTGCTTTATTAAACTTTCACCAAACTAAATTGCATAGAAAACGAAGAAATTTAATAGCAATGGAAATGAGCAGAAGAAAAGCAATTAATTCTTTAGATGCATAATTTAAAGTTTTTTGGGTCTTAATATTAAAGTTTCATATTGGAAATATGCCAATGACCTATAACCTTTGCATATTTTGTTTAGGAGTTGAGAGAATTAGTTGGTTATAGATACACATTCCATATTGTTTCCTTGGAGCCACTGAAGTTGATGCACTGTAAAAATACTCATGTAACAAGCAACTTTACTTAAGTAAAGCACCGGTATATACCCTCTAAATATGTTATTTTGTCGCACGGTATTCCTGTAGAGTAGAACCATCGCATTTCAATTTTCGTGCGAATTAGTAACACTCTCCCAAGGAGATCTGTTGTGAGGCTCAAACAGTGGGTCGCCGGCGCCGCCAGCAGATTTATCCATTTTTGGCTCATGTAGTGCAGATTTCAAGGGTATAGTGCGGAGAGTCTGCTACGTCTGAGACAGCTGTAATTACCCAGACTAATGTACTTCTCGCCAAATCTGTGGAGGTACGACGAGAGATGACAGTCTCCATGTAGACGCGTTAGCCATCCTGGTTGCTATCCGGCATCCGGCGGACTATTCCTCAGTTATCACAAGGGATGCATTTGTAGTCTCGCCTAATATTCGTCGGTACCTCGTGTGCCGTTCCAACGCTACCAGTTGCGGGGGTGGTGTTGATGAAATAATTTCGGCAGATTCGGACAAAATGTTTGGTCCCTTGACTTTGCATATACGGCAAGTTTCACCGTATTTAGAATTATAAAATATTTCGTCTTTCGGTATGTTCAGATATATAATTATTAATTTGAAGATGCTAAAAGGCATAATACGTTTCCTAAATCTTAACAAGCCACAGTCAATGAAAGTCAACACGGTTCATACATTCATTTTAAAGCAGATTACTACAAGCAAACCCCCAGACTCTTGTCACTGCACATTCTCTTCTAATGGCAAGAAGTAAACCTAGTTTTCGTGCAGCAAATTAGAAAATATTCATTCTGGGCCTGCGAAATAACTGTAAGAACCGGAACTGCAATCATATATCTTTATTAATATGAGAGGCGTCTTTACTCTGTTAAAACTTGTGACAAAGAGGATCATCTTCCTTTTAATTTCTGCATGAAGGGCATTTTCTTGGGCATGTAGATGTTTTCATGTGCTCACATTACCAGTTTTATAATTTTTGTTATTTATCGATATTTAGATGCTTTGTGAAGATTTTCGAAGTAAATCTAAAATTATTAAGAGACAAGGAAAGAAACAACCTATTCTGTAAAATATTCTAATTTCATCGCAGCTACAGTTTAAATGAAAATAAAATGGGAATATATACATAAATAAGTGGTAATATATGTTTAAAACTATAGTAATATTTGCACTTGATATTTGCATTAGAAATTGCACGAAATTGACGAGTGAGTAGCCTCCTCTTTCGTTTGATAAGATGGTATTTACCCTCAGTTTGAATGCATAATATGCAGTCGTCTTTGTCGTTATAATATGTTGTTTTTTTGAGAATTAGATGGTGAAATCCATGTATGGTAATAGCAGTTGTCATGTTTGTATCTTCCTGGTCAACGCCTTTCCATCGATCTACCATAATGGCTGGTCCTTCAAGTGTAATTAAATGACCAAATTCCAGTTCTTTTCTTCCATCAGTTTGTTGCACTCTTCCTTCACTATTCAACATATCATCGAATCTCTCACAGATTTCTTACCCTATACTCATAGTTCCAGGTTCAATGAAAGTACAAGAATTTGAAGTGACCTTCGCTAGTTCTGTAAGGCGGTTTGAAAATAAGAGGTGCGATCCAATAGTTTAAAACAGTCGGTCGCTATAGGCCATAATAAAGTATAATTTCTGTTTATACTATCCAACTATCCAACTTATACTAAATCCAACTAATATAATATCTAAAATTTTCAGGGATAACCGGTGGAATTAACACTTAAAGTGGTAAAGTGGTATTTTGTTGTTTTATGAAACTATAGGAAACTCAGGGTTATATGCTCAAAGTATTCTATTATCTACCTATTATTTGCAAGAAAACATAACATGTGTTTTGAGAATAGAGTAGGAAGAGGATGAGATTTCCCAAATCGCTGTTTTTATGTTGGTCGTTTTGTCTCTTGTTATAATAATAACAGCAATTCTCGCAAATTTATGGGGTTATCTATGTTTCAGAAAATATCCATATTTCTTAGAAATATTCTTACATTCATATATTCTGATATGAATATCAAAGGCAGGGAATCGTACTAATCACGATGAGAATTTACTTTTTATGCCAGCTATTTCAACATTTTACAGATATCATATTTCTAATGGGAATAATTAAATTCTTTTATTAAGATATTTCCTTTTAACGTTTATGTATAATAATAATCTGCAATAAAAAAGGCGAGTATTTATTTATTATTCGCAGATTTTTAAGTTTAAATTTCTCGTTACAATCAATATTCGAAATGTCTATTATTATTGTCATTTGACAGAATGAACAATCTGTAAATACTGGTACCTCGTGATAGAGGAACATGTAGTAATGGTTGAGAATAAGTCCTTTGATATTCATAAACAACTTCATGGAATGTTCCACCTCGAGATTCATGAAATGCATTCGCACATCCTGATACTAAAGAAAAGTGATTTCGCAATACATTTATTGTTTTAGTATTATTCATGTTATATATTCATATTATTATTCATGTCAATTAAAGGTGTTCGATATGGGCGCTCAATGCGGCAAATGCACAAAAATATAAAAAACCGCAGAGGGTTAAATTTAAAAGATAAGAAGAATAGAAAATAGCCTATCTCTTCAGTTGAAACAGCTTGCTCTCTAAAAAACAGGAAAAGTTCAAATTGGATTGTTAGTTACTGATCTATATGCCGCCTAAATTCGACTCGTATTAACAGGTCTACTCCTCAATCTGTGCATATAGCATTTTTTGGTCAAACAGTTATAATCTTACACATTTTCTAACCAAATCTAGAAAGTCGTTCTAAATTAAGAATAATTTAGCTAAATTTAGAAATAATAATTAAAGTAAACCGTAAGTCCCTACGAATATGTTGTCAAAACATTAATTTATCTACATTGTACGAAGAGGTATAATAAATTTTAGTAAGAAAGGGGATTTTAGAATAGAAAGCTATATTTTCTTGTTTATCACAATTCGATTTCTAAGAATTTTACATTTATTTCAGGAAAATCCATATTTTCTATAACTAACAGTTAGATATGTGTGTGCATGTGGATGGTCATCATTCTCCGGGTGCGCAGGCCGATCTGTAAAATATCGCATTAATCTCAATCAGGAGATTAGATGAGGATAGTTTCTAGCGCCAGGAGAAACGCAAGGCAAAGAGACCAGAAACTATGTTTTGTTAAGTTAGTAAAGATTTAACAGGGATAGGCAAACATCAATGATTTTCTAAAAACCAAGAAACTAAGGCATGAAGTTAATGTTCGCTGTTGTTGTTATCTTTACAAAGAACTATCATATTTTCTATATCCTTGTTATCTTCGTCTCTTTTATCCTAAAGTATATTTCCAACTTCCACCCTTCCACATCTTTATTTTATATTCTTATCATGATTTGAATTCTTTTCAAACCGAGTGTGTACAGGTGACAAAAAATCGCGAAATACTATCGCAGAACATTTTGACGTGAAAAATATGATATGCCAGCACCTAACAAAATATCAGCCAAATAAAAACGTATCACTTTTTACGACATCTGCCCGTGCTGTTTTTAATTTCCACAAGGAAATAAAGAAACGTAGGCGAAAGCAAAAGTAGAGCAACGAAATGAAAGAAGGTGTACACACGCCACACCCGCCGAAAAAAGAAAATAATATGTTTTGTAGGGTGCAATAAAAAAAGGCCAGCGATACCGCCGCCACCGCCACCGTCGTCGCCTCGGCAGCGCCCGCTGAAAGGATGCAATAATAACGCCGCTTTATGTCTATAAAATTTTCGCAACTTTCAATTCCCCGGGCTGGAAATACGCACGGGGCGTGCACAAACACGCGTCCAACCCGCACACAATCGAAGCAATCCGTGCGCTCGCGTTTCAATCCGCGAGAATACGGCCACATTGTCGCCGTCATCGTGCCTTCAAGATTCTCATATTCCACGGCCCAGCTTGCCGCCGACTGGATAAACCCCCAAACACAGCCAGTCACTGGCACATCCTACAACTGAAATCGCACATCCACCCCCGCCGAAAAGCGTCAGTGCGAGGGAGCGTCGCCGTCGTGCAAACAGACTGAAATCTTACAGATTCGTCTGATTTTCGTTCTCTTCTCTTTTGATATATGTTGCGCTCGTCGTGTTTGCTGAGCTTGAGGGATACATCGAACAGAGAAAATATTTAACTTGAAACCTTGTTTTTGCGCTACTACGCGAGTAAATTTAATAAATAGGAAATGAGGAGATAAATTTAATATGTATATTTTCATTTTATCTTGCTCATATATTGTTTCATTTACTTTTCATGATATTTGTTGGATAGTTGTTTATTATTAATATTCTGTATTTTCTTCAATTTTGTCTTGTCATATTTTTACTTCTACATCCTTCTACTTTCAACTTTGTTTCTACCTAATCCGATCCATGTTGACATCTCGTGTTGTCGCAGCTACGGTGGGATTTGTGGAGACCCTTGTACATTTTTAACAACCTTACAAATCATATTTACTTGACGAATAAAATTACTTTTAAGGTAACATAATTATTTTGCAGGAAAAACATATTTTCATATTGGTAAACTCATTTACCAAATTATGGGTGTATGTTTTGAAATTTTACATTTACAAGTAGAATATATTTGTTGATATATTACAATTGAATTTTCATTTCCTGTCAAAAATCCATTCTTCCTCCCTTTAAAATTGATCTGTATATTGTCCTGTATATTCTAATTATTGTTCTTTTAGACACTTCTTTCTTTGTTGTTAGTACCTCATGAAGTGCGTATGCTTTTTTGGTCTGTGCAGTCCTCTTGATATTTGCTTCTTCTTTCTCATTTTTATAAATAATTGTTCCAAAATATTTACACTCGTTGACTTGTTCTAACTTAGTATTTACTATTTCAATGTTCATTTTTATCTCTTCTCTTGCAATTGCCATTACTTTTGTTCGGTTGATGATAAGGTCCATTCCAAATTCGTGCAGTACATTTTCTATGTCCTTAGTTCCGAAGTTAAATCCTTTTCGGTATCTGCAAGAATTGCAGCGTCATCCGCAATGCACAGTTGCTGATTGTCACTATCTCCAGGACTTTGTAACCTACTGCCATTGCTTATGTGTACTGGTTAACTTTTCAAATTATTTCATCCATGAACAATCTGAACAATATTCAACTTTTTTTTCCACCCTGTGTTACTCCCAGTTTTGTTTTAAATTTTTGAGATTCCAAATTGTTGTATATCATTCTATTATTTGTTTTTCTATATGTTTCTTGACACACTCTTATTCATTTTGGTCCACTCCTTTGTGGTTCAGGCTTTCCCGGTTAAACTCTTTTCCTTTTTTTTTTGTATTGCTTGATCTAACCTCACTCTGTCGTATTAACGTTTGTTCAGTTGTTTCTAGAGGTCTCCTTACAAATTTTAGAATCATATAGGCTTCCCCTCTGTAATAAGGGAACAATATACTATGAGGTATTGTCTTTGCTGGTGACCTAACGACTGTCCTGAATATTACTGATTCTTTTCATATAAATTAAGATAAATAAAATAATGTTTAAATCACTCAGACTGTTCAATTTAACCTTAGAATACGTCATAGGTAGAACGGGGATGGGCAATATAGAAGACAATATAGATCATAGCATAAGCTGACGAAACCAACATAATGAGCTACTCACCACGAGCAGCCAAAGACACGTAGGAAATAAAAGAACAGGCTGGAACAATGAGGCTTCATATAAATAAGACCGAACTTCTACAACAGTCTTCGCAATATACAGAAGTGCATAACATAACAGGTGCAATAGTTTAAGTCATAAAGTAACGATACCGTAGAGTAGACAAAGAGAATGATGTTCAAGAGTATCCGGAAATAAAAAGACGTATAATGAGTGCCAATAAAACATGCCACTCGATGATACATTTATTAGACCCATTCTCATTTTGGGCTGCGAGACATGGACAATGTCCCAAAGCAATTAATCAAAGCTAGACATCTTTGAGCGGAAAATTATGAGACGCATCTTAGATACAAGAAGGCCCAGGGTCTAAACCAGGGTCTAAATTTGTAAAAATTCAAAAGCTAAGAAGGCCTGGAGAGGATACCAAACAGGGTTATATACTGCTAGATGCTGGATAAAAGAACAAGAAATAGACCAAGAAAGTGGTGGACGGCGTCAGAAAAAGAAGATGTCAGAGACTTAGGCGAGGGTCACATAGCCGGCTACGGCTTCGCGCTTTTATGTCTATACTTGTATGACCCTTTTGATATATTAGACAGATACAGGAAACCACAAAGTGCAGCCACACTACGCCAGCTACATGACCATTGCATCGCCTTAGGTGCCAATCAGTCCAAGAACTTCGCCTCGCTTCGCATTCTAGTTCGCATTGGTTGACCGATATTTCTACAGCCCAGGGTTTGAAAGGATACAGGTTACCGGGCGGAGACCATGGTACTTTGTGAACAAGAGTAGAAGCGGGAGTAAGAAAGCGAATGAGAAAGCATTGGTAGGGTAGGTGTGAATCGGAGGAGGGAGGCAGAAAGATCTAGATGGGACAGTAATACACGAAATGCAAATTTTGTATGACGGGGGAAGATAGATACATGGGAGCACATGGCCAGGGATTGTGATGGTTTGCAGGAAAGAGGAAGTAGGAATGTTTTCGGAGATTGCCTGGAAGGTGACCTTACTGTTATTGCAAGTTATTAAGATACATGTTATTAGGATAAGTTGGGCATGGTGGAATGTGTCGTTGTACTCATATTGTATTTTTACTGTTGTCGATATTGTTGTTAATTAATTTAACATGTGTCAAAAAAGGCTAAACGAAACGGAGCGAGGCGATGCTCTTAGTCTGATGGGCGCCGAGATTGGCAGGGTGTTACACGCAATTGAGAAGAGTAGAAGAAGAAGCAGAGAGGGCCAGGTCCAAATTGGGCTATAATATCCACAATATATATTAAATCAGAAATGTATTTTGCGTATTATATTAATATTTGTGCCGCTTTTGAAAATATTACTAAATCACGACAATTATGAAATAATGGATGCATTAGTTTGAAATTTAATGTTATATAATATTATATGGACTTTTCATTTTCATTGTGTTTTAACGAATATATAAATATTTGTCCACCTGGGCAGCCTAGTGGTATCGTCTCGATTTACTACGTAGGAGGACGGGGTTCGATTCCCCGAGGTGGGCAATCTACCGGGTGAATTATAATTAATAATTCACCCACTACACACCTAACATACTACAACATTTAACATTATTCAACATTTAAAAAATTCAACACCTAACATTCAGCACACAAACATTCAACATGCAACATTCAACTCTCTACAATACACAACAACAACAAACTCACAAATTGTAAACATACACAAATAAATTGTAATCACGGCGAAAAAACTCCAAGGTTGATAGCCATTAAAAGATATAAATTATTATAAATATTTAAAGTACTTAATATCAATTTTCCCCGTTAAAATGCGATTCCCAAAATCGGTGGGATTTACTGGTTGTATTTAGGCTTGTCAAATAGCGTAACCCGAGTCCCCGGGTTTTCGGGTTTTGTCAATCTTCGGGTTTATTCTGTTACGGTTTTGTCTGTGAAAGCCCGGGTTTAAAATCCGGACAAAAACTCGTTTACAGCGCCCTCTACTGTAATATAAAAAGACTATACGCAGGAAAGTTATGTTATTGTCATTAGTTATTAAAAGAATGTATATAATTAAAAACAAACAATAGAAACAAAAATTTGGAAACAGATAAATTCAATTACCAGCAGTCTCATTTTTCCAAATTTGCATTAAATACAATGACTAATCAACTTGAAGAAAAATTGGAGGCTTCATTCGCTGGTATTTCAAATAAACATGTTAAAACATGAGCTGATGCGTGCCTATCGACCGCAATCGCGGGAGCAGTTAATCGCTGTTGTTTTAGTGTCAAGTATCAACAAGCTCTCGCACACTTGAGTTGATTTCGATTTGATAAACAGAACATTTAGCATCATCGAGTAGTGGGGCGCACTCGCGTCGGTTCCGGTTAAAGAAATAGAAGATTCAGCATCAAATAGTAGTAGGACGCAACCGCGTCGATGCTGGTTCGGAACCCGATACATTCAAGATCAGCTGATGATTCTTCTATAGAAACCGAAACTTTTACGAAATTCCAAGTTAAACCCTTAAAAGAAAAAGCCCGGTTTAACCCGAAACTGACAAGGCGGAAAACCGAGTAACCCTGGTACCCTTGACATGCCTACATGTAATAAAAATTTATTCGAAAACTAATTCCTTCGTAAAGGCCCATAATTACATATTTGAATGATGAGTTTCAATGTTCTATATATTGTATTAAATATTAAATAATCTCCTATAAACTCCTAACTCTCCTCCTAACAAATGTAACATTAGAATGATTTTTTTAAATAATGATTTAAGGAGTCATCATTCGCTTAATAAGATTACGAACTTTTATTAAAATTTATAACGAACCATCCGAACTTCGTAAAAATGCTTAATTCAAATTTACCTAACCTAGATTAATCATCATTGTGGCCATCTTTCAGTACCCCCTTTTAACACCCTCTCCTTTATCCACACAAATTTTCAATTGCCCAAATTCGCGCTCATTTAAACCGCTCTAATTGATTGCGAAATATAAATCACACAAACGCTTCACTTTAAACGGCGCATCGTTTATCACCCACGCGCATACCAGCGGCATTCGGTCGGCGTGGAAGCCGCCATACGGTGCGCAAATATGAATTAAATTGCAGTGTGCTTTATGTTTTATCAACTTATTGTACGGCGCGGGTAATGACAAAAATAAATTGGGTTTGGTCATGCCCATAATAAACGCGCGCACGTTTCACGACCAGCCGTTACATCCACCGCCATTGGCTTACTGCGGGCGAGAGGTAGCGCAGTACTGGTGGCGGCTGCTGAAACTTTCAAGCATAACGTTGATTAATTATTTAAACATTCTCATTATAAGTTTTAATTAAATTATACACTGGTCAGCTAGGCGAGGTTTCGTAAGGGCTGAGCTGTTGGGACTTTTGGGAATGTATGATAAAGGCTGTGGTAGCAGCAACGGGCGAGGCTGGCGTTTACTTTAGTTGGCCATCACTTTTTTGGAAGTGGCACTCTAGCTTCTATTAACCTGACATTAGTACAATATTTCAGCATGAGAGTATAACAGTAATTATTTTGGTAGATTAAGGAAATATTTTGCAAACATTAACCAAAGAAATCAGTCGTTCAGATTTTTTTAGAGGAGAAGGGGATGGGTGTAACTGGAGTTTTGAGGTAATTAGATACGAAATGATTTTATTATTTTTCACTTAACAGACAATAGTTCGGTGGGAATTTATATCACATTTCTCCCTTCGGTATTGCCAAGACTCTTGATTTTTTGCAACTTTTTCCTAATATTAGGATTACTCGCTTGGCTAGAGCTACAATAACTAACCTGAAACAAGAAAGGACGTGGAGTTGCCACATGCAAATCGAGGTCGTATGGGACTTGCACTGGTGGATATGTTGAATGTTGGGCATTAGAGGCTGGCTGGTTCTTTTGTGCTGGACTCTGGTTGTTGGCTGATGGTCCACTGGTCGTTGCGGACTGCTCGTTAGGCATTAACTCAGTAACGACTTCACAATATTCCTTTATTACATTATTGACTTATTTCAGCAACAACGCAACGTATGCAAGACTGTGAGTTCGCTTGTTAGCTTTCTATCTATCTTCTACCTCCATTTTGCACTCCCGATTCTAAGCTTATATACTAGATATCCTTGGAGAACTTAGGTGTGTTTGGGCGTCTTCCCAGCGTCATGTTCATGTGGTCAATCCATGGAAAGTCGCCATGGACGTTTTCTCTTGACTGGCTTATGTTCGTAATATAAGAATACCGACCTAACATGAATGTAACATTAGACAGGTATTTCAAAGTTATGTCTATAATACAAGGACATAGACATGTAACATGTAGACATGTGATCATCTGTGAGCTGAAATGATTATTGTTGATGAACACATATGCTTAAGAACGCATTTCTGTGGAGTTGGCGCCTGTTCATCTGCTCATATAATCAGGGACTCCAAGAGTCGCTAAAAAATTTGAAAGTCTCCCAAGACCATCTGGGAATGCAAAGAACAATCGTGTTGTTCTTATGTGAGTTTAACGTCACAAGGACATACCTGACATTATTATGGCTGCCTAACTAGCCAAGAAAGAAGCAAGATCAACATTTATAGGTCCATAAATGAGGGCCCACCATGGATGAGTGAATGAATGATATTGTGTGTGCCATGAAGGAGCAAGACCCAGTCATTGGATAAATAATCCTGGTATTCGGACCAAATGTCTTGAAACACATCATAGGAACCAAGCCTCTTAGAACTTACGAAGAGCCTCCACTGGACTCATAACAGGTCCCTGAGTCCTAAGGTAGTATTAAAGGATGATGGGAAAGGAAATTAGTGAACTATGAAGATAATCTAAGGGAGAGGCTGACATGGGAACGCATAATCTGCTTGTGCAAAGTGGAAATACAACCTCCTAGATAAAGACTTTCTGTCATACGAGGATGTGGGTTGGCGAGCACCCAAAAACTGTGCGTTTATTAACGATCTAAAGATACCTTCTTAACAGATAGATGGAGTAAAACAGTAGACCATATCATTAACACTGCTCAGAGCGTTGAATATCGCTACCATTTCGTTCGGTGCTCCAACTCTATCCGCGGCGGTGGAAATACTTTATCTGTCTCCTTCCAATAAAATGTAAAATGATATCCCTTCCAAAGGACATAAGCCTTGTATACATGAAATTAGAACGTGTCTCATATTACGCGCGTCTCCAGTGTCCACCGGTTGCTTTCGAAAAAAGTCTGGAGCGCATAGGGTTCAAATATACATTTTCTTGTAATTTTAATAAATGAAGTAGCAATTATTTTTATATGATTATTGTACGCTTTTCTATTTGCTACTAAGAAATAAATCTTAAATGAAACGCAAATCAGCACCTGTTATTACACATTAATGATCAAAATACAGCAGCAATGTCCATTAACAATTAAATAAATAAACAAAATGTTATGACGGTTTGAAAAATATGCTGCTCTTACACTATATATGTATGTAAAGTCAATTATTTCGCTGGAATAAAGAATAAAATATATATCTAGTAAAAAATGAATAAAGCGAATTTTAAAATATAATCATTTTCATATAACCAAACAATAAAAAAACTCTATACAAATATAAACTTACTTTTTTTCAATTAATAGAGAATCAAATAAATAAAGAAATAAAAAAGGAAAACGAACGGAGTTTTATTTCCCAAAAAAAAATTCGCAATATTAACGTCAGTTTACTAAAAAATGAATAATTGATCAAGGCAAGTATTGATTTTACTAGTTTCAATGTTTGACAGTACTATATTTCATTTCCATACATTCTGCAGTAATAATGATATTGATATTATGCTTGCAATGTGATACACTTATGTGCACGTCGCGTCGTTTGGAGTTAAAATATATTCATGTTATCTTCATTTTTTTAAAGCTGTAGTCTAGTATGACAATTACTAATTGTTGAACATCGTAGATCACAGTAAAACATATAATATTTAATAGAAATATCTCGAAATGTATTCATTTAAAGTCTGACTCTGACTAAAGTCTGAGCACGCAGGATCAGACCTTCGAAAGAGTGCACAGGAAGGCGAATTATTGCGCGATTTTGTTGCCGACTTAAATTTCGAATTTGTTAACAAAGGATTCTGATGCAACGCAAAAATTATTCATAATTAGCAACGATTGCAATAGTATTTTTCGTATATAACAAATGTTTTGAGGTAAGCGTGCTCCAAAATCATCAAGCGTGTGTCAAAACCTTCGAGGCGCGTTCGTATAAGCTACTAATAAAACGCATTAACGCATGAACTTTTCTCGTCATGGCCTCCTTTTGTTAAGATTTATACATAAAGAAAACTATGGTATAATCATTCTCTCAAACTTTTTCTCAAACATACGAGAAAGTACCGAACGATACTGGTATGTAAAAGGCTTGTTGCACTTGCTGTCTAACAGTGACGTGCCCAAAATCGCCGTTTCCACCCTTGTATCGTTATAAAATCTCGTTGACGAATTTTGTCTTTTAAAACCAGAAACTCAATGCAAATTCATTAAAAATACATTGCAGACGATACAATTACTTTGCAGGAAAATATATTGGAATAAGTTACTAGAAATTAGGTTACTTTCTTAGCGCATTATGTATATTTATTTTCATGTTGTAAAATAACGTGGTTCGTTATCTAATATTGAAGTACGTCTAAATTATGGATATTAAAAGTTTTCAATTTTAAATTGAAATTCTTCTAATCACAAAAATGTTTTAACATGTTATATACTTATAACATGTCATTTGTAGCGAGTTAAAATATGTAAAATGTATTTTACCTGTAAAATACAACTACGTCCTATAATATTATATAATTTAACACTCTTTAGAATTATACTGTTCCTACCATATCAAACAACGTATAGTGTAATATACAGCGTTGACGTTTCCACCAGCCATCAATTATTTCACCTGACTTTGCGTAATTAAAGTTAAGCGAATACAAATGAGGCGCCTATAATTTTCAGTCAGTATGGTCGACAAAATGTCCTTTATGCAGGCAAAATATTCACTCACTTATTGCGAGTGGAAAATTGAAAAGAAGTGCTACTCAAAGGCAATTAAAATTTGCATTTCCGCCACAGAAAAAGAACCGTATTCATTAGCGATAACCACCGGTCGCCTAATTAATCCAATTAATTAAACAATTTCAATATGGTCGTCTTCTTTTTATGGAAATTCTCACTAAACAGCAAATTTTACACTTTCATTCTATTCGTTTTGAAGAATATATGCATTTCCCGACGACTTTCAATCTTTGGTAGAATGTGAGAATCTACGCGTCGATCGACAATTTGCGAGCATTTTTCATTTGTTCGTGTTCGTGCTGTATGCGAAAAAATGCCGAAATTTCATGCTTGTTTTATTAGTATCACTCGTGCCACTATAGCGCCGGCGCGTCGGTTGAATTTGCATAAAAAACGAAGCGCTGCAAAGTGAAGTGAACTGAAGGGATGCATGGGTGGCGGAAGTCATGGCGGCAAAGCACAAGCATCGATTTATAAAAGTCTTCGTGGTTTCGTGGTTCGTAGTTCTTTGCGTTTATCCAACGCCTATTTGTTACATGAACGGCAGAGTAATTTCATAGAGCAAGTGTTACACCACAGGTCTTACTACTTCTTTCAGGTTTTATGTACCTCATTACGTTGTTCTTAAACATGCTGCGTTAACACATATCTTTTCCTAATAATGAAATTGAGAATATTGTAATACATGATCCAGATGGAATAATCCGAAGGAATAAAGCTGTAATTATAGTATACGTCGGTTACTATGATTACATTGAAATATGTATTGTAGTTAACTTCAGAGCGGTAAATTTTTGACAGGATCAACTCAAACAATTACATGCATAATTAGCACAAAGCATAAAACTAGTGAAACATGCGAAATCATTAATGTTTTTTTCATTTGCACTTTATTGCAATGCACTTTAAATATACAGAAACCAGTTAAAATTCGGAGATATCACTAATTTTCATACGATATGGGTTTTGCTAATGCAGCAAGCACACGTTACTTGTAAAATTAATAATAATGCCCCTTGACACATGTCTTGTACATGTTAATTTGTACCTTCTACATTACTTAGTAGCTATACATGAATTTCAAGTATTAGATCGTGTCTTGGTAAATGGATGTACTTAAGAGAACACATCACGGACTCTAGCGGCCAAATGGTGGAACTAAAATGTGATAATATATAGTAACCTTTTAAAATATTGCTTTGGAATACATTTTTTCTTCTCATCTTGTAGAATGAACACATTTCAGTATCATTTTTATTAGGATAATATTATTTCGCACATTATAGTCCTAGAAGAATTATAGTGTTCAACTCACATGGAAAGCCCTTTTCTCACTCGTACTCATGCTTGTTGCGCAATAAACTAGTATTGCAGTGTTTTGGAAAGCTTTCCATTGGTGCGGATTAAAATCTACACGTTTGAGATCTCTATTCCCTCCTAATAGGTCCTCATAAATAGACTCAACTTCGATGATCAATAAAAGATCTGCACCGTAATTAAGCGAAGACAAGTTTGGCTTGGTTATGGCAAATTAATTCCGAATAGATTAATGTATGATTTGTATTCAAAGGATGATAACAAATAGAAATACAAATGAATTCTATCGTGAAAATGAATATATCTACTTAATACAATTCAATTTTTATTACTTACAATTAGTATATTCTTTCTAACCAGGAGAGTGTTTCAATTGTCCAACACGGATTTGTATGAAATTTTTTGTACGTTTACTACATATATAAAAATAAATTGTGTTAACGGGATTTTATGCCGTTTGGAGTCGTTTGCGCAAAAAAAAAATTAAGTTTGGTATATATTGCTTTAACACCATCATTCGCTGTATGAATTACGTAGCATAACATTAACAAGCTGGCATGTAGACCGACATTGGCGTGCTTGACGCGAATACTCGTGCGAGTATACAGCGAATGCTGCTGTTAATGGAATATATACCAAACTTTGAAATTTCTTTTTGAGCAAACAACTCCAAACGGAATAAAATCTCGTTAACACAATT
>JAODAC010004586.1:0-32687 GCA_027575185.1 Mimaenictus wilsoni
TTGGACAATAAATACTTTTTGTTATCTACACTAGCTTATTAATCTCACTCATCGTTACACGACCAAAAACCCCACAGACTAAAACCCCTATTAATAAGAGAGTTGGTCCTTCTATCGCCGTGAACGTAATTTAAAAACCTTTTCTAATACTTACTGAATGTCTATAACAAATTTCATTAAAATCAGTCCAGCTATTGAGGCACTATGCCTGTATAAACACCTGAGCACCTTTCTTTATTGTTCCCTTGGTCTTTAAAGGTTGATTTATACAGTTTTGAAGATTTATTTATACAATTTCGAGTATTGCGTATTTCTCAACGTAGCATCAAGTGCAAAACGTTTTCACAATGCTGAACAATTCGCAAAATAAAGGAGGTCAACACAGAGAAACCATCTAAAGTCATACAGGTATATCTAGGACGTGGTCACGAGGGAGAAAATTTAGAATGGTCATAACTTTGCGGTAGGATTCAACCTTAGGGAACGATAGCAAAGGTTAGGCACCCGAACGAAATACATTCTAAAATACACAGACTGTGACGGTGCCTTTAGTTGAGAAAGACAACATTTCAATAGAATACTCTTGCGACAAAATCTTTGGGTTATTTCTATTAAATTTCTTCGTATTTTCTTACAATGGAAAAAAAAAGTTTTCATTATTCAAACTTTTAGGTTGTGAAAACTTTTGGCGATAAACTAAGTTTCAAAGTCTGCTGTATAAAAGGGTATAGAAAAAGTTTTTTTATAACTATGTCCTTTTTATATATTTTTTAGGTTATATATTAAAACACAAGTATGAACTCTTAAAGTTATACATCCTATTGTATTTCTCTATGGTACTACGATTATGCAATTATGCAATGATTTATATGGATGTATTAGACAAGATTATCTAACTCGAATTATCTGGGTACGAAACCTTTATAGTTTTCAAATATCCTGTCATCAAAAGCTCATTTTTTTACTTTAAAGAGCAGCATCATAAAAATAAACTATTAATCGTAGCGATTTAAGTTTAGTTTGAATCGATTCAGCACTAAGCAAGGTAGTAAGAAGAGGGGTTTTAGAATCTAACAAACTAGAAGGGAAACTGTGGGGGGTTAAAGCGGAAAAATTTTCAAGTCTTCACTTTGGGTGGCTGTATCTCAGAAATTATTTGAGCTACAGACCCCATATTTTGTAAAAATACACAGAAACTATCTGAGATAATACCCTACGAGGTTCATCCCGATCTGGGCTGGACGAAAAATTGGCCCAAAATTGCATTTGAAACTGGATATTTTTCAAAATATCTCGAGATCGACAAAATCAACCTCCATTTATTATAACAATTTCAGAATCAGCGCGTTCCGCTCTAAGAGATAGTTTGAGATCTATCTGAGAATAAATAGATCGAAAATTATGACGATATAATGAAATTTCGTCAAATGCCGAATTATCAATAAAATCTATTTTTCTTTAAAGCCCTATATCTTTTGAGTCTTCACTTATTTTTATATATTTTTAAAGAACGTTTAATAAAAAAATATTTATGTCGACACATACTTCGTTGATAAAAATATTAGAGGCAATTTTAACCAAAAATATACGACACTAACGAGTATGTAGGAAATGTGGGAAAAGGAAATTGCCACATAAATATCCGAAATGAGAAACATGATCGCAAGCCTTCAACTCGTAACTGCTCAAAATTGCAATAAAAACCAAGTCAAAGAGGCTGAGCGAGCAAAAACAAGACAAACAGATTGAGGCGCAGCTTAGAAGGGGTAATTTCGGAGCATGTTGCGCAAAACCGCGCAACGTGCTGTATCACCGTCATTTTTGAAGTAATTAAGTGATTATCAAAGTGTCAGATTTAATTTGAAATTCCCGTACGCCATTCCCTAATTGCTTGCCATAAAACTAGATTCTTCTTGATGGAATTGTTAATAAAATGGACACATAAATAAGTGATACCAGAAAATAGTACGTTTTAATAATGTTTTTGATGCGTTAAGTACTTTGAAAATATAGCAATTCTTTATGAATATAAAATATAAGATCTAAGAAAACTAATAATGCTTTAGGAGAATATTGATTCAATATCCTAGAGGGAAGCCATCCATAATCCTGTGTTTTATGGGCATTACCGTCCCAAGGGATGAATTGAGATCATGGCTTTCCTTATTTATTGGGTACTAATTTTACTTAAAGTTTCTTATACTTTATTGGAAGAGTTCTGATCATATTTTTTGTGGAAACTGCTAAAATTCTGGCTATAAAAACTTGCATTCTTGCATTCCAAAAATGGAGGCCCGTATGAGTTTAGAATGCTTCGGTAGATCTCTGTTCCCGAAGTTTCTTCAGCAGGTACGTAACTTCGTTTTGGCGTATCCGAGTTTGACCAATATATTTTGAAAGAGACTGTGAGGTTTCTACCCACGCATCTGTGATGCACATTTTTTCGTAAAGCTGTGTAAAATCTGGCTGGTGGTTTCCACATCCCCGCTACCTACCCTGTTGCCAAGTCGCACCGGTATGAGTCTCTCTCGCTCGGCTTGGTCTGACTTAAGTCCTAACTAACCAATCACCGCGCACCGCGATCACCGCCGCTAACAATCTAACCATCTCCAAAGCTCAACCCCCTCAAGAACAGCTCCGAAGTTCTACTATTTTTCTAACTTCTTTCACTTGATCCTCGACCACACTCACGAACACTTCGTCTACGTCTACGCGCTCAGCAGTGTTCCGTGTCGGCACTTACGCTTTGTTACTTTGTAATAAACTTTGTTATCACTTGAAGTAGTATGCTTTTCACTACATCACGTTCACAGATCTCCCGTCTCAACGTTACATAACACGCATTCCTCAAGCTAAGCAACTTCTATCTTCTTTTAATACATTGGTCAGGTAATTCGGACAAAGAAGCGACGTCCTTAGTCTGACCGACCGACATAGTGCTTTGACATATGAGTTGTCTATAGTCCCACTCAACCGAAGTCTAACAAACTTCCTCATAATTTTAATGACTTCTTGTTAATTTTACTAACAATTAAAATAATCAAACATTATTTCATTACACATAAATGTTAACACATTAAAATGCTTTCATTATATTCAATATGCATTCTTCTCTAATCTTCATTCACAACTCTTTTGTGAGAAAATCAAAGGCATTCATCCATTACATTAGATATATTACATCATTCATGAAAATTAATGGCATAACCTTCTTTCTAAGGTGTGTTAATTATGGTAAAACATGCCAAGAATAATAAAAGCACTTCTGTCAAAGGCACACAATAATATAATTTATACAAATGTCGTTTTTCGGCCTGAATAGGCAACCAATAATTCATTAGCATCTTTGGTTAGATTGTTTCTCATAAATCTAAGCAGTATATTTTAATAAGAGATATGTGACGATATTATTCTTGAACGTCGTTATATAGAACATTTTATAGCACGTTACATCCACGTTTTCGGTTTATGTTTTACGAGGAACACATCTTGTGCTCATATTATATAATCGGCAAAGTTAAAGTACCAAATGTGACCAAAACGATGGCATATAACCTCCAAATTTGATATGCAAACAAAAATTTTGTGAGCTGCTTTCGTGCAGATGGCATTTCAAAATTAAATTTCTCATTTTTCATGTCGGAAAACCACGAAAAACAATATTTGCATATTCGGTGAAATAATATATTGGGCCAGAACATTTTTTCCATTTTCAGTTTTCAGCATATATATTTTTTAAATTTTACATATTTTGATTTCATGAAATACCACAGTTATAAGTACAGGTATTTTTAAAGGAAGTTTCTTTTCAACTTTGACAGTTTACTTAACAATGACATTTTTGAGATTTTTTACTATCGAATTTTTCCTGTCAGTAAAACAGAAAACATTTGCAGAAAAAGTAAATAGTGCGAAAAGGCTGAATGTGGCATGTTATTTTACAGCCGGTTATACAAACAGTCATCATGTGTGTGTGCGGGCGACAAAATTATATTTGCTCAGAACCAACCAACTCCGTGCAACTCCCTGCAACCAACCATCTGCAGCGAGGTTATAAAAACATTCGCCATCCTGTCGTAAACAATAATAAAGTAACTTTTGGCATAAAAATCGTAGCCAATGTCGAAGTTTCAATCATTAATGAATCGCCTTAATCTTTAATGAAATGTAAACATTTGATATCTTTATTAAATGTAAATGATATAGTTTAACTTTCTTTTCTTTTTATTTAGTAATGGAAATATGGAAACTTGAAAACAAGATGTCTATAAATGAATAACATGATTTCAACAATTTTAACGCTTTGTATAATTGACTATATGCAACTTAAAAAACATGAATAATAAATGAAGCGAAAGAGAAAGGGTTTTATTTACAATTTTCATTGGTTTTGACTTTGCGAACTGAAGAGTTCAAAAAACTTTGTTGGTGGTTAAGTATCATTTGTTGCACTACCCTTTTCTAGTAGGAGTTGAGGCTTTTTACAGGGTAGTGCTGAGTTGGTTGCCAAGGTTAGGAGGCGCTTGCAACGCTACTATACATAAAACCACGGATGAAGAACGTGTTTTTTGCCGAATATATTTGTGCAGCGCACAAAAAGATTTGTAGCGATCGGTGGGCTATAAATGATCCTAGACTACGAAATATGCTGGCCATTAAAACTGTTTGAGTTGCATATAGTCAATTCTACAAAGAGTTAAAAGCCCCGATATTCATTTACAAAAAACAAACGCTTAATAAAAATATAGTAAAACGTCGTCTGAACATTTAATAGTTATCAAAACATATCCCCATCACTCCATACTCAATATTTTTATTTAATTAATTCTAGACTCGGAAATTATAGCACGTTATTTAAGAAAATAATCGAATGTTTAAATTAGTTCGTGTAATTTTAATTATAAGATGTTAATTTCATTGTATTTGCAGTGAAATTTTTGCAACTTTGTCCCATTCTGAGGCAGCCACCAAACAGTTAACTAAATTAATAAACAACGTGTCGTGTTTCTAAATTAAATTCGTCGCACCCGGTTGGAATTTTAATGGAACTGAACTTCCTCCATTGTTTTTCCATCAATATTAATTTTGCCAAACTAAATTAACTATAAAATAATAAACAGGTTTGAGTGTGCTTTTGGCGACAAAACTGAAACAAAAAGTGCTTACAAATGTGGCCTACATCACAGTTGTCAACGTTTATCGCGATTAATGGAGAGGACAGTAGGTTGTTGGTAAAACATGTTGATACTTTGATGTGAAAACACAATTTTTGTCACTGTTTTACAAGTTAATTAAAATAGTTAAACTTGTAAAACAGTGACAAAAATTGTGTTTTCACATCAAAGTTTATCGCGATGTTACGCGGTAGTCGAGGTTTTTACTATGAAAATTTAATGCCGAATTGTTACGCGTCATTTTATCTCTTCTTTTCCTGGTTTTATTTCTTTTTATCTTCCTATTCCTTTTATTTTCCCCTGTTTATCGTTGCTTTAAACTTTCTTTGATACCAAAATTTCAACTCCTGACGTTAATTCTGAAAGAGAATCGAATTTGAGCGAATTTAATAATAGCTGATTGTGATCACAAATAAGGATTAAGTCAACCGTGAAAACGATTGTCCATTATTACACGGTCTCGCGCCCGTTTCGTGATAATGAATTAAATTATCGTATTCGATGGGTGCAAATCGATAATTACTGCGACATTCCACAATATTGCATAATTATTTCTAATTTTAACAAGTTTTAGTACGTTTTGAATGTTTGCACAGTAAACGGTTTATCATAATGTAGCATAAAATGATCAATATTATTATTTCTACTCACTTGAATTTGTTTTAACATTAATATTTATATGATAATTGGATATTTATATTGTTCATAATGAGCTGTCTATTGTTCATTTTACGCTTAAACTGTGTGAAAATAAATTATTTGGTTTTGTTACTTGAATAACCTGTGTCATTTTTACAAAATAAAAAGAAAAACGAGGCCAATTCATTCATCAAAATATATTACGTATCATTGTTTTCTAACTTATTGTCCGGCGAATTTATAAATTCAACTTGACAGCAGAAATGATGAAGGCGCCGGTCATACGAATTTAAAACCGAAACCATTCAAATGGCATACACCTGTCACGTTTCACATTTATACAATTTCCTCTCCGCTCTCCTCAAAGGTGATACGCACATTGCAAATGTGCGTATGAAATTATTTACGCTTCGTTGCTATCATATTAAACATATTATTTAAAAAAGAAGTAAATTAAAAAAGAAATATTATGCCTCTGAGTATTTCATCTTTAACTGGTATAAAAAAAGCATGCAAATGGATGCCGGATACATGGTACACGCCACTTGTCAGAATAACCTAAAACTCGTTTAGTAATGTTATTTTATTATGTCATCAACTCTACATTAAAATTTAGTATGCATGCAATTCAATTTCATAAAGTGAATATTAATTCGTAATGATTTTCATCGTTTCATAGAGTTTCCCATTTATTTAGACTATTAATATGTATGTCAATGTGATTGCCTTGCATTCCAACACCATTGTTGACAGTAAACTAAGAGCATTAATATCAAATTCAAACTCTCACAATCAGGCCAAAACCGAAGTACTTGACAGTCGAACGTTACAGATTAAATGGTCGAACCTGATCGAATATTACACATTTCTGTGTCGGCGTTATCAACCATAATATCAGCGGTGTCAGATATGTAAAATTATAGTTATGCAATCAAACAGTCATGCATGATGTTAATGAAACTTTGTTTGTTTGCCAACTCTCTATTGAAATTCAAACAAACTGTTTGAATATTGCAATTCGACAGCAAAAAATTAAAATGAAACAAATACTACGTGATTCAAATTTGGAAATTCCTAAAAATGGACAAACTTCAATAAATATCATCGAAATAGTTTAAAATCCAATCAAAACAGGATCATAACACGTTTTAAAATGCAATTATATTCGCATCGTATAAATAAAATAAACCGATTCGGTATGTTCGAAGGCAAATGTGCTCTAATTAAAAGCAAGCGCAATAAATTCTTCTCCTGTAATTGCCCTTGGCGACGTTCATTGCATAGTTTTTCGTCGTATCTTTTATGAGGTCGGTGTGTAATTGCGCGCGTCAAGAATACAGGATAATGGGACATGAATATTCACAAGTTGCAGTTGCCAACGCTGCTGGTTACAAAGTATTCGAACACATGTTTGAGAACTATGCAAATTTCCATGGAAAAAGAAGAGGGGATTAAAAAAGCGGAATAAAGGAGAAGAATGTTTATTGAGTCTATTAATATGTTTATTGAGTAAGGCACAGATCATATGGAGTAAGGTTATGTTTTATACGTTTTGTATGATTATTTCGAAGAAAATTCACGTCACGTAAAACGTCAGAAACGAATTTAGTGTTTCGCATTTCTTTCTGAATGTATTTAAAAGCCTTTGTAAACCGTCATTCGGACTGTGCAATCAGTACAGAAATCGTCGGCGACGAGTGTAAAATTCACCGAATGCAATTTCAATTCATGAAAATTCATCGCGATGTATGTAAATTCACTTCAATATAAGTTCATTGCACGTAAAATTCCCAACAAAATATCACTGCATGTAAAGTTTATCGTAATGAAAGTTCATCACGTCGACATACGACATATGAAGCTGTACATAGAAAAATTAAGCGAATTACCATTTAAAAAAAATCCGAATAAAAATAAGATTAATGGATTTATTGAGTCTTTAAATATAAAATTACATTTGGTTAATGCCTCTTTTTCATTGAACACATATAAAAGTATAAAAAAAAAACATAAAGTGTTTTACGTCTAAAATTAACAAAAAATAATAGCCAATATAAGTTAAGCTTAAATTTTAGTGAGAATTAGGAATTTTTCCACGTTACACTGTGAAACTGCCTGCTGCATTTGCAGACTACTAATTTGATGGCAATTTCATTACATCTAACAAGATCATTAACTCCGCCACGTCGCATCGTCTTTGTAAAGATTACGCTTCATTAAATACTAAATATCGACTTAATTACTATTCGCTTATTGTTAGCAAAAAGGCACTTTATGGCACATAGTTTTAGTCTTGCAATAAAAATATAAAAAGAGATTTTGTTCGTTTTTCTTGTGTAAACTTTCCTATCGAAACGTAAAAAAGAATCAGTATCAAAGCTCGGTCTTGGCGTTGCCTTGTTTCTCCATCATTACGTCGGTATCGTTGCGTATAATCTGCGAATCCTCGGTGTCGCTTATGTAACCATTTTCGCCGGTGTAGTGCGTGGGATAGAGCAGCAAAGGGGTGGCGGAGAGTGCGCGCAAATCTCGGCGCGGATAATGAATCTTCCACGCATGTTGCGGATGCTTGTCGAAAAGAATCGGTAGCAGTTCGTCGACGGGTAGGAGTTTATCAAGCGGCTGCGAGTCGAGCAATTTGCGCGCCCCTCGCGCCGACAACGCATATCCGAGGGTCCAGTATGAGTAGCCAACCTCGACGAGATATTTCGCGCCCGCCACCCATGGTTCGTCGTTTTCCTGAAGGCGTTTCCGACCGAAATACCTAAACAGAGATTGTTTTTTCGATATTATTAAATTTCGAGCATTATTAAAACTGTATTTTTCGTAAATACTTCGTAAATATTGAAAATAACATATGAAGATTTGTATTTTCAATTTTTTATTATTTGCCTTCTACCTATCGATAATTTTTCGTAGAGGTAAATATAAAGTTTCATAGGAAAGAGGTTAAAATCGATCCAAGTTTTTTTTAATAACTTACACCAAATCCCAATCGGGGATATGCTGCAATTCCTCCATAAGTTGGCGAACCTTAATCGTGAAAAACGATTCGAATCGCACGTCGTCCTCCATAACCAACGCAATCTGATGGCCTTCCTCGATTATCTGGAAATAGCAAGCACACCCTGATATTTCGCTTCTCAAGATTTGGGCGATTTCTATTGTTAGTCTCCGCAATTATCCTTCTATTCCTCTGACCACAACCGCGCTGCTATCTTTTCGCAATTTTAAAGGCAATTGTTAATCCAATTATCTACTCAACGAGAATGTTTGAAATTAAGGTTATAACTTTCTCTAATATTAAATAACCTCAACAAAACCAATCTAGCCCGGTTTAAGCTATACACAACGTCAACTAAATCAATTCAAAGATGTATAACTTAAAATTTTGAAATTTAAAACAAATATTTTGGTCTGAAATAATTTCCGGAAATAGCTAACTACATAGGCAACCAAACATGCGTTATAACCCTATTTAGTCGACTAGAATGAAATTAAAATTCGGAAAATAAATTTTTAATATTTTACTTCTTGTGATTTGGGTCTATCGATTGTTAATCCCATCAATTATCCCCATATTCTCCCGACTACAAGCCAATGTTTTTTCGTATATCTAACCACACCCAAACCAAAGATTAACATATATTCCTTTCAGATATAAACCGAAAAAAAGTTGATGTCAATCGAAAAGAGAAGTAATTACGATCGACATCCAAACCGTTCTGTCTTACTTGTATAACACTAATTACAGCACTAGTGTTGAATTATAATGAGCTGCATGTGCATCGCGTAATTTAATGCGTGCTTAATTAGAAGTGACAGTATGGCAACGGATTACTTTCTGGAAAATCTAATAACGCCTTTGCAAACTATCATTATATTCTCGCCGTGGCGTCGAAATTTATCGTCATTTGCAACGCAAAATACAAACTGCAGTGCGGGCACGCAAAGGGTCTAAACATGCTACATTAAGGGGAAGGCAAAGGCGGCGCGATCTTATTGGTGAAATGGAATTTCCGACATGATTTTTTTTTTCTCTGTTTGAGCGCAATGCAGCACAGGTATGCTTTGGGTAAAATTTTGACAAATATTCATGTATATTAATCGCCATTTTTAGACCGTAATTTCGTTTTAATCATATGTTTTGAACGATGTTGAATTCACCGTGGTAAAAATTCACCTCAAGGAAAGTTCACCGCAATGAAAAATTCAGTGTAAAATCACTGTAAGAAAATTTCGCAGCGTGTAAATTCAACGCAACAAACGTTTATCACTTGTAAATTCAGCGCGACAAAAGTTCATCGTAAGTAAATTCAGGACATTGAAAGTTCACCGCAATAAAATTTCTCTTAAATATACGTCGTAACGAGAGTAATGTAATGAACCGAAATTCTGGTGTTCGCCCGGTCCTGTCATATTCTTGTTCCCTACCCTCGCGTTGGAGACATGATGCGCCAAAGCGGAATCCTGATCCTTTCTTTTCGTGTCTTTGGTGTAACTCGTATGTGCGACCTTGGGCTGCGAGCTGCGTGGCTAACCCACGTTATCTGATAACACCAGCGTGTCTTCTCCAGCCTATTTTTCACACGTATTGTAGTTAAATAAAGATTGTTAAAACCCTGCAATTGTCGCTCTTGTTCTGTGCCCCGAACTCCGTTAACGGTTAGATCTTGGCGCCCAACATGGGGCACAGACAGGCGATTGCGGGTAATACCTAAGGACCGTCATGAGGCGTTCGCCCATCGGGACTCGTAGCCAAACTGTGCGGGTTGCAAGCGACGTGACTGCTGCGCCAGCAACTATGGGAGCGGGCACCTTTCCGTCCTTGGAAGATACCACAATAACTTTTCCGGTATGTGCCTAAAGTGATGTACCGAGTGGCATTCCGAACATTGCAGACCACGTGCCTTCACCGTCGACAGGCGCCATCCGTAAGCAACCGAAAATGACAGAGAACGTTTATGGGCCAGCCATAAACTATCATCCATTGCCTGCCCACAGCTGCATACCGCCACCTTTGGAATCCACGCTTCCTGAATCAGGGGGACATCTGCAAGGGACTACTGCCACCGGTGGGAGTCCATCATGGTTCAACCTGCAGGATGCGAAGGTGGTCCACCACATTGCACCTCCAACGGCCTTCCCAGCTGTCTAATATTTTCAACCAGCATCGAAGACGAGTCTTTCAGGAAACTATGTAACGTCTTACCTCTGTTTAACGGCATAAAACCCCACTCGGTTACATTTTTGCGGAAGTTAATTACTGTCCTCCAATGGCACGCGGTGCCACTGAATTTATTCATTTCATTTGGGGAAAATTTATTCGCCGGGGAAGCACTTTAATAGTTTCAAAATATGTTAATAAAACCTCAAACCTTGCAGGAATTTGAACGTCAATTTCCATGATTTTTGTTTGCACTGTTACAGTAAATTCATCGCAGAGTTGTTCACCTCATAACTTCATCGCGATGAAAATTCACAGCATATAATTCCACCGTAACGAAAGTTCATGGCATCAACTGTTACTTTAACTGTTTAATGTAAAAATTGAAAGTTTTCTTTTTAGATTAAATAACCGATGAAAATATACGTTTTTTATAAACTTCGAACGATATATAAGCTGATTTTTATAATGTCGCCTTAAATCTGCTTTAAAAGCCTTTCCAAACTCGTCAAAAAGGAGACACGAAATTTAAAAGTAAAGAATCAGTAATTTTCAAAAATAATAAAGACTTCAGGAGGTTTTTTCAAGATTAAAATAAGTAACATAAGTCTAAAATCAAGATCGACCGAGGATACAAAAAAGAAATATGTTATTTTAAAAAGAATTTTTAGAAGAAAACACCAAGAAAAAGTATGAAACTGCTGAAAATATGTCTTTAAATATCAATCTAAATCCCCACACTAAAAAGAAAGTTTCAGTGAGGAAGTAAAGAACAGGAACCCAAAACAAGTTTTTCCACCAGAAAAGTGGAAACATTAGTGCTAAATAGAACCCAGATTTCTTCTTCTAGCCACGAAAAAGAAACTAAATAAAATTAAAAGAAGAGTAATGGACTCATTTTCTTAAATATACGAAATCTTCTCTTTCTGTTTTCATTGCGTAAAATGTGTTTTTGTTGATTAAATGTATGAACATAAGCGTTAAATGAAAAAAGCAGCAGTAGCTGAATCTGGGAGTAACAGTAGAATGTTGCTACTCATGCTTTTGTGAAATGAGAAAAATGCTATTAGATGAAAATGTAACCAGCGCATATACGCAATATACTAACCTTTTGCCAGATTATGTAATGGCTCATGAAGCATCCGATCTCACCATGCGTCATTGGCCTGCGAACAGCACGAAGGAAAAACTTTGAAAATAAATTACGCGCCGTTATGAACGCTTTCTGCACTTGTTACCTCTTATGGTACGGATCCGCATACTCCGGCAGAAATGTAATCGATTCCAAGAGCGCATCGCTTAAATTCCTGAAAAAGTTAAAAACATTTTACAAACTTGTTTTTCACGTTTTTCTTATTAATAGAACTAGTTGATAATTTTCAATACTTTTATAATCAAACTTTTTGTACGTCGAAATGTTTGAATTATAAAAGTTATAATTATTTAAGCTTCTCTTCATGATATGTGGAATATCACATCACATCGCTTCACATCGCAACACATTTAAATAAAACCTTATACCAGATAAATTTTCATTTGCAGATCTAATCAAATCCCAATCATGAGCGAACTAGCAGCAAATTACTCAATCGACTACTCCAATGATTCGCATTACAACGCAACGCGCAGCAGCTACGCAAGCGACCAGAAGCTGCTCTACATCTCAGCGGTGGCGATCATGCTCGCACTCTGCCTACTCTCGATCGTCATCAACGTGCGCGTACTAATCGCCGTGCGCTGGATACGCCGCCCACTCTCGCCAACGCTCCACATCAGCCTAAGCCTCGCCGCCGCCGACGCATGCACATCGGTGCTCTTCGGCGTCGCGCTCGTTTTCAACAGCCTCCTGCCGCACCTCTTCGCCATCGAGTTCTGCCACGTGCAGGCGTGGCTGGAGATGTACCGCCTCAGCGGCGTGCTGATCACCGTTTTCCACCTACTCGCGCTCAGCATCAACCACTGGCTCGGCATATTCAAGCCACTCCACTACACGACGATGATGACCTCGCGTAAAATCACAATCGTCACCGTCCTCCTCTGGTTGATACCAATCGCCATTTTCATGACGTACTTCTTCATGGACGAGAACATTTGGCAGACGTGTCCAATTAGCAACATCTCGTTCGAAACATTTCAGTTTCGGATAGTTTTCTTCTCGTTTTTCATGGTGCCACTACTGTTGATGATCTACTTCTACGCGCATATTTTGTACATTGTTCGCCGGCAGCAGAGGACGTGGGCGACGCTGTCGCGTTCCGGGAGTCAACGCAGCCGTGGGATGACACGTGCTAGCACACAGCAGAGGCGAACGATGGAGGGGAATGTAAAAGCGATCTGCACCACGTTGCTTATTCTCGGATCATTTCTTATTGGATGGCTGCCGGCGGTTATGACTTTCGTGCTTATTTGCAAAGACGGATGCATCTATGATACGTATAAATTCGCCGAAGAAGTTGGTATATGGACACAATTCCTTATCGGATGGACAATCAACACTTTGATTGTTTTAAAAACTATAGTTAATCCTATTATCTACTCATCGAGAATGATTGAAATTAAGGTTCTAACTTTCTCTAACATTACTTACTTTGCTTATTACTCATTCTAATATTAACTCCAAATAAACCAATCTAGAACTATTTAAACAATAAACAAGTTCAAATTTCGTTGCAAAAAAGGTAGCTAATAAAATAGGCAACCCAATGTACATATCCCTATTTCGTTGACTAAAATGATTGAAATTAAAGTTTTATTTTATTCTAATCTTTGGGCAGCTCACCTAATCTATCACTAACCAATCAAGTCAAAATTTTCAATACTGAAACAAATACTTCCAAATTTCATTTTCTAGCGTTATATAAGTCACATAGGCAACCCAACTTTCACAAGACACAAGTATATATAAATAAAAGAATAAATAATTAAATAAAACCACCCCAACCGTAATTAAATCAGTTTAACTTAATATTCTGATACTTGTTTAACCTACATTTAGATTCTCATGACCTATTTTTTTAGGAAGGAATGCGCCGAATGGAATTAGCACTCTCGAGAACATTTTGCAACGCAGCACGCCGCGAGCAATTTGCAACGAATCTGCACCAACCCCTAAATTTCGGCTCGGCAAACAGTGGGCCAGCGAATATGACAGCGTTGTGTCGCCTCAACGGCAGCATTACAACACGTCGCAGCGTTCGCGTACACTACCCCAACACGCTCGTCTAATTTTCTATTTAAACGCTGAGGCGCTTTTCAGACTGATCGCATGTCGCATCAAGCTTTAATTATAAAATATATAGTAATACAATAGTCGGGCGACAGCATTTAACTATGAATGATTAATGCCATCAATCTGAAAAGGGCCTTGGATATTTCCTGTATCGTAGATGTGCATATCCAAGATACTGGAAGTATAGAAAAATTAAAACGATTCATTTTTTAATAAAGGTATTAAAAACGAGATTAAAATGCATATTTCACTTGTATGATAGTGCTCTGATCAGTATTGTATAAACATAAATAATGCAATATTTTGTAAATGCAACTATTTATATTATAAAACACTATTAAATACTTTAGAAAAATCTCACTGACCTTCCATCAACCCCATCAACGATCTCCACGTCGAGACCCAACTCATCAAAACAATTCACCATCCTCTCGCGTCGTTCCGTCCTTCGGCGCAGATTAATCATGTAGATTTTATCGAAGCCGAGTCGGGTCTTCCCGGGTAACATCACAAAATCCCCAAATACGTCCACATTCACCGGCAACGGATCGTATTCGGCAAGGACTTCTAGTTTCAGGTTTGTCAGTTGGACCAAATCGTGTTGGAGCGTATCATCGGCCTCGAGAGGCACCATAATGAAACCGTACACTTGGTCATTGCATACGTGCATGTCACTGGCGTGTTTCGCAGAAATTGCAAATGTGATGATGTCGTCCCTTGGGCCGGTATAGTTTTGAACTTTTTCGGGCAAATATGTGAGAAAATCAGACGTGAAAACTCTGAGGTCGACAAGAACGGCGGAGTGTATCATTGGCACGTCAAAACATCCCTGCTTTTCTCGATTTAATACTGGTTTGTAGTCCTCTGTGCGTTCGTAGTAAAAATCCTCAGTCATTCCGTGCCAAAAGTTTGAATATAAACCGTCGGATTTTAACAAGGGTGCGACCACAGGAAGGTTTTTTGATATTAGATAATCGAGCGTTTTTGGATTTATTAGGAAAGCATCGGCATCGAGCATCTGTAAACATGATTCAATAAAACATGACTAAACAAAACATGACTTAAAAATGCAAGAAATTTTAATAGTTTGCTTGTTTGGTAGCGACAAAAAGAGGAACTAAAATGTGACATTCAAACTTTATCCTTAAATATTTTCTAATCTACATATGATAGAAGTTTTATTCTTCTAGTAGTAGATTCTCCATTAAAAGCACTTTATTTTGGTATACACATTTTCGCTCAAGAATATTGCAATCATTGAGAAATATAATGTGCAAAATATCTTCCGAAAAGTTTTCCGAAAATAAGTAGTTTGAAGGTTCAATTTTTATTCGTGTTTCCAATAATTCAAACATTATAAATCATACACCAACCGATTCAATGTAAAAAAACAAACTTCAGCAATACTCTTTTCGTTTAGTTACGCAGAATTGAAATTATCATTGATAAAAGCTGTCAGACATATTACTTGAAATAATAGGCAATGATGAACATGGGCAACCAATTTTTATTGCAACAGTTAAAATTCCAGACAGGTAAGCAATATAGGCAACACAACTTTCATGTAAATAAACCAGAAAACAGACGAATTGTACATACCAATAAATAATCAGCCCAAATTTGCCTTCCATAATTCAAAATCTCCTCTCTCAATTCAATAATATGATTAAATCGCTCATCCGTCCAATAACCAATGCCTTTATCATCGACACTTGCAGATTTATTCTTGCTTTTAGCAAAATGCACTTTTACACTATGATATTCCGATCTAACAACGTCCAGCCACTTTTTCAAAATTTCAACAGAATTATCAACATTATCATCCGCCTTAATCCTGTAAAAAAAAACATTTTCCAGTCACATAATACAGTTCAAAACCCAATAACTAAAGAGGCGTGGTTTACCCACGTCAACAAACAATTTCACGCGGTTGCAAGCGTGCAAAGACGATTAAAAAGTCACTTACCACAAAGTAATACGCTGCTTAGGGTAATCCAATCGCTCTAAAAGCGTGAGAAAATACGGCAGTGTATGCGCTTTATTCCGTACTAATATCCCAATTAAAACAGTCGGCTTCTTCATTTCATATTTACTTTTCATTTGATTTTCGGCACTTACACTTAATAAAAACAGCAATAAAACACTTGATATGTGTGTAAACTTCATGTTAAATTTTTATTCAGAGCTTTTTTAAGCTTTTAGAGGGAGTAATAGGGAGATATAATTCGAATGGTGGTGATTTTCAGAGAAATTTAGGTTATTGTAATACGTTTTGATAAAATATTCATAACTAGGCCCCCGGGATTACTGATAATGAATGAAATCGTTATTCATTTAGGATTGTGAGTGGACTAGACGTATGCGCGTCGACTGTGAGCATCTGCGAGAATGAAACTGAAAGCGAATGAGATGCATCTACACGAACACTGCGTAATCAGCTGATTGATGCTGGTAATACCCTGCTGTAACTTGCTACGCACCAGGCTAAAATCGAAAACAATTCGTCGAATTAACATTTACATACGCCGGAAGTTTATGGTTACAAGCTACTAAACATAGACGTTAAAAACGAAAAAAGCGTTCAGTCAGTGGATTAACACTTTTAGGTTATAATTCTTTGTTTTTATTTTATAAAGATTTATAAAATATACTTCTGGCTTTAGTAACTTTGTTTTTGTATATTTAGTAATATAATCATCGTCGTAAAAAATGAGGCGTAATATAGTCAGTTGGTATGTGAATAGTGAATGTTCCCATCACATTTTTCAATTTTTTTTTGTCTTTGGCTCAACTTCCAGCTTTTTTTTCTCCCTTTTATTCGCAAAACTCAAACTCCCTTTATCAAAATCCAACGGCAACACCCCCAAATCTCCACTATATCGATTCTTGCAAACCTGTAGATACTTCTTCCCTTTGATTGACGCCAACCGTTTATCCTGAATGATTAAAATATTATCAGCTTCCTGCGACGCTTTAGCTCCGCCAAAAATCGAGCTCATCGTTAAGTCTTCGGCGTCGCGCTCCTTTCGCGGATGTATCACGAGCGTGACGTGGCAATTCCGGCGCGTGGCGAACGTGCGAAAGTTCGCAACAATCAGATCCTGCTTCCAAAAGCGGTCCATATTTCTACTGTCCTCGCTCATGCCCATCATAAATTGTAGATTGTCGATGATGACATGGGCAATGTCGTGCACGTAGACAGCGTGCTCGATGGCTTCCATCACGATTTTGATCGATTGCTGGCCGTGGAAAGTCATATAGTAAATCGGCAGCGCTTCGAATCGATCGGCCCAGTGGTCGTATTGGTCGAGATGTTCGTCCAGAGGTATGCCGGCCATTTGCTGCAGCATCGTGCGTGCTAAACGAGCATTGCGTATCTCAAAACTGCCCCAGAGTGTGTTTACGCCTTGCATGGCAAGATCCAGGGAGTATTCGCTTATGAACGTCGTCTTACCACTTCCTGTAGGTCCTGTGAAAACTGTTAACTCTCCCCGACGATGGCCTTTGATTATACGGTTCAGGGTGGGGAAGCGTGACCATTTTACGCCTTGAACACGGTCTACGTTTTGCAAATCCGAGAGGACGTCTTGCCGCAAGCTTGAAAAGGTTGTGATTGATTTGTGCCACATTGGTTGAGAATTTGCAATCAGATTCTTTAAATCTTGAGGATTTTCCGGATACTTTTCTAAATTTCTGAAAGATATAAAAATATTAAACATGTTTTTCTATATATATACATCATTCTAGTATTTAAATTTTAGAGATATTTCAGTAAAAAAAACGAAAGTAGTGCATTCGAGAAAGCAAGCCTCTCTTTTCAAAAAACAAATTCAAAATATCTCAAGTTAGCCAAGAACAGACGGGTTCGTAATTCGACTAAGTCTGCATCAAGCAAATGTAAAAAACACATAGCAAAGATCTAAACCACAATGCTATCATCCATAATGGTTTGAAACTTTGGTAATTATATAAATTAATGTTATTATCTAATAAATCATTCTAGTATAATTACTTATTTAAATTTTAGAGTTATTTTAGTTCAAAAAACAATGTACTGCTTTTGATAATGTGAACATCTCTTCAAAGAACAAACTAAAAATGTCTAAGTTAGTCAAGATCCAAACCTTCATGGAGATTAACATATGGATTCATAACTCCACTAAGTCTACACCTAGTAAATGTCTACACCCAAAATAGCCAAGTTCCGAACCACAATGTTAATTTTCATAAAGGTTTGAAACTTTGCTATGCTAATTATATAAATTAATATTTTTACCTTATAAATGAACATCTCCTTTCACCAAATTTCTTTGCAAAATGCCTGGCAGTCTCCCACGACGTAAGATCATTCCCAAACCATAAAATCAACTTGGAAAATCGCTCAAACGCTGGCAGACAATGCAACGACAAGTTCACCAAACCATTCGCCAGACAAATAATATGATGCTGAAGATTCGCAGCAACCAATCGCAGGAAATCCACCACCGTGACGACAACAATCACAGTTTGCGATGATTTGCTTCCTTTAAAATGCAGCACACCACTTGACTCAGTGTGCTTTAGCACAGGTTCCACACAATCCTTTCCTTTCACTTTAACCATCTTATAACCAACTATACAATTCCCAGAATTGGACAGTGGAAAGTAAATGCTTGAATGTGTAATATCCACTCTTACTCCCAACGAAATGAACAGACTTTTTGGCAATAATGGATACTGAAACTTCTTTAACAACTCCAAAAACAACGTATCATCAATATCCTTAAAACTTATTGTGTTATTCTTCATATTTCTTAAGTACATTGTAAGTTTATTCAGTTCTTTGACAATCAGAGGATCCTTAAACTTGCCCTTCTTGCTCTTACTAGCAACTATGTAGGATTCAATATCAAACCATGTTCCAGTGTGATAACAAGTCTCACAAGTAAATGATCCTGAAATAACATACATTATTTAGCAAAGTACATGCTTTTTTAACAAATAGAAAGTGTACCTGTCTTTTTATTAACAAATATCTTAGTTTTATCAATCAAACTCTCCTTTTGCTTCTCACACATCGGACAACTCAAGATAAAATTGTTGTAGGCCTCTTCAAACTTCAGATCATACTTCTTAAACTTGTTTCTCATTGTAGACATGGATACTTCTGGTATATCTTCCATGCGAACATCTTTAAAACCACGAAATTGAATTTGCATCTGATTTTGAGATTCATAGTTAAATTTATTGTTTTTATACAACTTATACACGGATTTACAATATTTGTTCACTATATTAAAGGAACTACTTGTAAACATTTTATTATAACTACGTAAACATTATGGAAGTATTTAATATTTGCACTTTTATCATATTTCGTAAAAGTCGTTGAAAACTTTTATCCCATGCAGCAACATAACCTTATTCTCTGTTTAATTTTCGAATTTTGCTTCTTTCAAACCTGTCAGCTGTGATTCAGTTTTTCTGTAGTAGATGACAGCACGCCAAATTCATTAAAAATTTAAATATTAAAAAAAAAATCATATTTTGTAGTGATTTAAATTACGAAAATATATAATAATAATATTTATATAATTTAGAAGAAGGTAATTGTATGACTTAAACATGAATACATTACGTATAAATCATAAGATTCAATTTTTACCGGCAACATTGCGAGGTGAAACAATGAAATATTAAACAAATCCATGACAGTATTCGTGCAAGCTCCACACAGGAAAGACCTGTTTCTAAATTTTCTCATAAATTTCTATTAATAAAGTGTTCTGTTCAACATTTAATTATGAGTGAACACGTACTACGGAATACTAATCGCAAACGAGTAAGTACATCATAATTTTATTCATTAATCTCTTGTAATTTAGCTAAAATTATTAAACTTTAAATACAAAAAGCTAATTTTGCGTTATATTATTCATAACACTAACTCTATAAATATTATATAAAGTGAATAATGTTATAAAGAGGTAAATGAAGTGCAAAAGAGCAGGATTTTTGCTTTTTTATTATTTTTAAAGTACGAAAATAGTACGAAAACTATTCTTGTATTTGTCCTTTCAAATTTGGCATTTTGTGTCAGATACTTTAGCTTCTCGCTAACAGGTGGCAGAAGCTAAACGTCAATGAAAATTTAAATCTTTTATATTAATTTCATATATTTTTCTTTATTAAAATGCAATAGAAATAAATATTGTAGTTTTAAGCTTTAAGAGACGTTTTATAGTCGATGAATTCATGTATAAATCAAAAGATTTACTTTCCGCCGGCAACATTGGCATTGCGAGGTGAAACAATGAAAAATTAAACAAATTCGTGACAGTATTCACGAAAGCTCCGAGCGGTGTACAGCACTTTCCACATTTATCTCTTAAATTTGTGTTAATAAAGTGTTATTAATTATGAGTGCCTACACATTACGTAATACTAATCGCAAACGAGTAAGTACACAATTTTTTTTTCATTACCCCTTGTAATTTGGAGAAAATTATTAAATATTATATAAAAAGCCCCAATATCGTGATATTATTTGTTAAATTAGCTATATAAATATTACATAAGGTGTAAAATGTTATAAAGCGACGAGGAGTAGAAAAAATAAGATTTTTCCATTTTTATGTGATAAAATTAATTAAATATATTCTATAATGTACATGGAGGCTCAAAGTGTCATTTTATGTTGACACATGACGACCATTTTCTTTTCACGTTCATCTTTGGATCGATAATTTGGTGTATTACGGCAGGTAAACTGAATTTTAAAATTAATTTTTATATTTTTTGGATTCTATTTTTTTATATATTCAGAAATGTTGAAAATGTGGTGTGTATATTATGTGCTAAGAAAGAGAATATTGTGGTTTGGTTAATTATTAAGGTAGACATTCTTCATTGTAGTCATCCAAGGCGACTGCGATATTGTGGAATAACAATTTTGTTTCTTTGGATGTCTCTCTCTAACATTTGGTGGTTATAAGCTGAAGAAAGATGAGATATTTATCGATTTTTTTCTTCAATTTGAAATATTTGTAGTTTCGAGTTTATTCATCCGAATATGGGAAATTATATAAAATGGAATAATCTGCTGAAAGTCTTACAATTTGGACAACTTAGGTGAATATATCAAAGGATGTGTTAAGTTATTCAAATTTATGTTAAGGCCATTCTGGTATTAATCTTTTTTACTAGGACGAAACGGGATGAAGTTCTTGGGCTTCAATTCTGGGACCTAGTATCCATTGATCATACCACACTCACTTGCTCCCACTTTATCATATTCAATGTTTATCAACAAACAAGGTATAAGCAAATAGTTGCAGGAATTCTTCTAATTTTTCTCCAGTTATTGAATATTTGTCCAATCTTTACTTGTAAATTAAACCTTCGCTGAAGTCATTCAAAATGGCAATAACCGTGAACAGCTGGAAACCTGGATCGAAATCCAATTGGATACAATCTTCCACACTAACATAAATTTAATTATTATCGTGATTCCACGCCAATTTCTGATTTTTTTCTAGGTTATTTTATGTTAAATTGCGAATTGCGACTGGACAGATTATTTTGTTATTCGTATGTTTCTTTATTTAAGACACCGTTCTCAATGTAAAAATCCAAAAAAATGAAACAATAACACACGTGAATAGAACAATACACTCGTTTATCTAAATTAGTTTCGATTGCAAATATCTTGTTTGAAATATGCTTTGAAGGGTTTTAGAATTGAGGTTATGTCACTGACACAATTCAAAAAATTAAATTTAAATTTGTTTTTCTATTTTAATTTGTCACTGTTATATACATTTTCACAACAATGTACTGGCTATTATCCTAATATATCGCTAAATATGTATTCGTTCAAGCGTGTTTCCTATCAATTCCACATACGAATCATTATAAATCAATGTATTTTACAGGATTTGTGTAGAATGCTAGAAATTTAATAGTGCAATTGTAAAAAAGGTTTTTAATTTTGCAAGATTGTAAATATGATAATACTCACCTTATTAAGTCCATTTAACTCCATTAAATCACTTATTTTCAGTCGCAATCACTTCCTAAACACCAAAATAAAGCCAAAAGACGAAATAACCAAGCGTGTAGTATACGAATATGTTCAATATATTTGGTAAAAGCACCAAATTACAAATTATAGAATTTAAAACATAAATATCTTATTAATAGCGACACGTACTTTTTTATTTTATATCTTTACATAAAGTGTAAACTGTAAAGGTAGAAAGTAATTTAAAATGTGAAAAAATTGTACATGTTAGAAATGTACAAAGTAATTTAAACTTTCCCACTCACCTCGTGTATTCATCTTTCTTATACTCTCTTGTAAATGCTACAATTGCGATTGCACAAATGCAAATGCGCGTCGCCTCAGATCATCGGTTTGTAAATAAGTCGATCTTTTACAATTAGGTTCACTGCACTCTATGACATGTAATGAAAACTCGGCAAATCATCTAACCTCTAATATATGGTGCAGTTTCAAACTGACTTACGGTTTGCATAAAGCCGTTTGAATTTCTATGGCAATCGGCCGCAAACGTGGGTAGGTCGTGTTGGCCAGTTTTCTACCGACCAACATGCTTATCACATGGTTACGATGGATTCACAACGAAACTGTTGGCAATTTGTTTTCCCCAGACGCCCAAACTAACTAACGACATGACTATCTTACAAACTTTGTAGTCAGTTTATCAACAAACATGCCTATTTACCGACACGTGAAGTGGCAAGATTTCATCGACATGTTTAAATGTCTGTCACTGCACCAGAAACATTCGTTACTTTCGAAATACTTCTCCAAATCGGTAAATTTTACACTTTTAGCTTAAAAAACTGTTTTTTCTGCGAATTTTGCATTTTGAAAAATGTAAAAAACACATCATAAAAATAAAAATGTCACAAAAACATCATAAAAGTATCCATAAAAAAGCAGTATAGTTTCTTAACAATTATTTATTGTTTTAGGCTAACAGCGACGTAGACGAATGCGAAGTAGCGTTCAAAGAAATCAAATTAGAAGTAAACAACAAGGATGAGTCGAATAACGAAGTTACCATCCTTTCGATGTTTCCAGCGGATGGCTTGCCGTTGGACGATATCAAGCAGGAGCCGATTGAGAGTGAGGAGGCCACCGCTGCTGAAGAGGTGATGAACGAGGCTCAGTTGGCTGATGTTATCGCGAATATCAAGATAAACGTGCCGACGAAGATGGAGACGATCTACGGGTCGATTCAAACGCATATTCAGTGTATGCAGGATCGTAGCGATTGGCTGTTGTCGGAGCATAAAAAACAACGTACCCAGTTTAACCAGTTGGAACAGATATACTTTTTACAAAATGACGCTGCGAATCAGCTGCAGTTGTTAGTGGAAAAGGGGCCATTGGCTGTGCCTAACTTCTCGATGGATGATATTTGCCGGTCTCTGCTGGAAAGGGAACAGACGAAACAGGAATTACTGGTGAAGAAGGCAAAAGTTGATGAGTTGAATAAGGAGCTTAACGCTGTTAATTATCGCCTTGGACAGTTATTAGCACAGCGTAATGCCTTAGAACGACATGCAGAGACATGTAGGAAGAGGGCACGTGCATTTAATGCTAATATGTTCAGGATGATTGATACGCTCAGAAGTGGAAAATAATATTTGTTACTTATAGGAGTTGAGTTAAATAATTTTAGTTTATTTAAAATAATCGAATTTAATATTATCGAATTTAGTAGTATTGAATTTATGTATTGATAATTCGTGACAATATTTATAAAAATAAAGTTTTTGTTCGTTATTTGATTGTTTTCTCAAATATTTGCTGTCAGAAAACAAGCGAACGATTTTAGTAGTTGTTTATAATCTTGCAGAGTTGACAGAAATTGTTTTTGTTTTTTTTTTCTCGCGTAAAACGCGAGATTTTTTTGTTAATTTCCACTGCATAATCTCTGTCTTTTTTGTATTTTTGATGGATAATGTTCAGCTTGGGCAGTTTGCTACGCACGGCGGTGACGTCTCCTCGCCGCCAGCAAGATGCTAACAATTCTTCATGGGTGAGCGGCAAACAGAAAGAATGTCAGGCGGCCGCCGCCGTGTCGGAGTGTAGATTGCCCGCGTTGGTGCAGGATAAAATGTGCAAGCCTGCGAGCCCATTGGCGAGGTATATCTACCTCAACGGTGTCGGCGCAGCTGCGAAGGAGAGGTTCATTGCAACCTGCCGCAAAAATTTCCTGGTGTATATTTTGATGGTGGATCTGGATGAGAGTAGACCGAGTGGACAAGCGGATCAAGATATTCGAGTGGTATCGGCGAGCGAGTTTGGGAATGGCGATGAGGATAATGCGGACGAGCAGTCGCAGGCTGATTCTTCGGCGCAGCAGGATTGGAAAGAAGGAGACCTGACGCATAGGTCGATTAAAGTGGACTATCCGGTAAAGAAGAAGTCAAAGTTGTTTAAATTTATTAAGAAGATTATACCATCCAAGGCGATTAAGGACGAGGCAAGGATTGAGAAATCGTTTGAAGAGGCTAATTTAAATGCACGATTTGAGGATTCTTTTGATACTGGTACTGGGAGTTGTTTGCATTTGGAAGTATCGAAGAATTTCATGTAAGTGTTTTTTTTTCTGTGTGTTTATATCTTCTGTTTTCACTTTCACTCTGAAAAACGATTTTTCTTGTTCTTCTTTACTTGGTTGTCGTGTCTTGATAAAATTATGACTACGCCAGGTGTAAATACATAAAGCTCCACTCGAGGAACTTTAGGAGACCTTAACCGCACTGTTTTAGAATAGATCGTAGGCTACGGTGTGTTGGGAGTTGCGTCATGTAATGATGCAATTGTTTAAAGAATAATTCGTAGATTTTTTCTGACACAAGTAAAAGTAAATTAATAGGAAAGCTCCGGAAGGGAGCAGAGATGTTGAGAGCTAGAAAGTAGTGTGGTTGAATACCAAATGAAAGAGCGCATGCCGTTAGGCGCCACCGGCGACTTCGGCTTTGGGCTTTGGGCTGCCTACCCTTGTCTAACGAATGTAGTTAAAACGAGATAGATAATGTTGTTAGTTTACTCAAAGCCAGGGTAATTACACTGGTCGGACACACAAACTTTTACAAGTGATGTGGAGATAACGAACCTTCCTAACGAAAAATAAGTAAGATGAAAAAGAAAAAAAAACGAAAACCAATCTGAACATGTGTAGAAGTCATGAATCCATCAATGGTATAGACAACGGCGCACCAAAGCCAATGGGTGAGTGCCACCGAAATACGAAGCCGAAGCGCCCTCGCTGTGTGAACGCATCGGGCCTCTCGATTCAATTCGAAGCGAGGCGACGCCGCTGGTGTGACAGGCCCCTTAGGTTTGACAACAATGAAAGCAAACGAGCGGTGTTTAGAAGTCTGAAGAGAGAAATGTGGAAAAGCAGGTAGTACAGGAACGAGATAGAATTAGCCTGGTAGAAATAATACTCTAGACAACAGGTGTAATGGTTGAAATGTGCATTACATTGCGTTTATCACATATGTATTAGGCGACAATACATTCCCACGATAGTAAAATAGTAAAAGTAAGGCAGAGATAGTGCTTCGGTAGAAGGGAAAATATACCTGCACTTGTAATGCATGTAAAGACTAGAAGCAGATATAGATTTGGAAGAAGTGCAATGTTGAAATTGAGTGAGTGTTCCTCACCAGGTTATAACTACAGCTCCTACAATTGAGCATTATGAAACTTAAAATTAACTATTTATGGCTATAGATTCTGACAACGCGGGTTGTAAATACGATTGATAAGTTGCCAACCGCTGCCGTTGTTTAAAACTAGACGGGTTGTAAAAACGCGAAGCTCCTCGAAAAGAGCTTTAGGAGACTACAGCACTTTGTTATGAAATGCGTGTGGCAAATACACGGAGCTCCACCCAAGGTGATTTAAAAGACTGAAAATCACTTTTTAAAGTTTTTATTCCCTATAATCTCCTTTCTTACTCATATTTTGGTGTTTTCATTGACTTTTTCTAGAAAGCCACAAGAATGTGATATAATCCAAGAAATCCACGAATTCAGCACGCAAATCGAAGAGAGCGAAACAGCCGTTCGTACTTGTTTAGTGAAATACGTCCAAGATAAAACCATCTCGAAGGAGTTAGTCAACGCTGCATCAACCCACGGCTGCCTTCTACAAGACGCTACGCAACGTGCAAGCGATCTTACCACCAAACATTGGGTGCATCAAGTGGAGCAATACAAGGTGGAACTAAAACAATGCGAATCGTCCATTAACTCACTTCTCCAACAAAACCGAAATCTCATCAAAGAGAACGATATCCTGACGAAAAAGAACGAACAACTGAGTACGATGCTACACTCTCAGAATACAAGTCCTGGAAAATCTAGTAAGTCTCTCAAACATTTCTGTCCTCTATTAACAAACCCATTTCTTAAAAATTGTATATAAGAATCTCAGCCATTAATTGAAGATCTAACAAAAAACAATAACGCGTTACGCGCAAAAATGAACCATTTAATTGGACAAATTTCAAATCTGGAGGAAACTGTCAAAATGTCTAACAAACGAAGTCAATTACTTCAACAACAGCTTAATAATACTACCTCACAACTGCATAATTATAAAGGTAACACCTCAATTTAATTTTTCGTGTTTGTTTTTCTGAGGCAAGAATCTAAATATGAAAATATTTTTAGTGGCGAGCGAGAAGAATAAGGCCGAATATGATATACAAATAGCGAATTTGACGCAAGATTTGCAGCGTTCGAAAAGTGTGATTGCAGAAACAGCAGATCATGAAAGTGTCATTATTAAAGATTTGGAAATGTTGCAAATGCAATTGCAGCCTATAACGCAAGCTATCAATTGGGATCGCTTTCAGGTGAGTTACTTCTTCTTTTTCTTCTTGTCGCCACCTTTCTTCCCCTTTTTCGTCTTTTTATAAGGTCCTAAACGTAGGCGTTTCATCGTAGCTCTCCACCAGGTCTGAATCTTGATCGCTGCATTATTTCGCAGCGCCACCAATGCAGCTTCTTCCTCGCGTTGCTCTTTAATTCGCGACCAATTGTCGATGAAATCTTTCTGATGTTCGTACGTAGCTTTTAGTTGCATGTATTTATCCATTTGCGCATCGCGATCCATACGAAGTTTGGTGATTTCCTGTTCTCTTGATTCCATTTCGTTTTCATATCTGTACATCCAGTCTGATATTTCGTTGTTTAGCTCCTTAAACATTTTAGGTTATGTTAAATGTACAGTTTTAAGAGGTTAATATTGTTTAAGCAGTATAAGAAAGGGATGTTATAGGTTAAATATGTTTTACCTCGTGATTCTCCGTGAAAAATTGAAGAATTTGCTCATGAATATGATTCTCCATCTCAATATTAACCCGATTTTGCTCTATGACATCTCGAAATTCATTCTCACTTCGCTCTTGCATCAAATTACATTGATGTCGTCGAGCATCTTCCCAACTTTCGAGGTATTTGTACTCCATACGGTTATAGAAGATTGTATTTTCCAATTTCATCTCCAACTGTCTGAGTTCCTCCAGTTTCTCAGCGTAATTCGCCTCCAACTCTGCTCGTTGCGTCAGCAACTGCTGATTAAGTTCAGCCTCCTGCACTTTGGTATCCTCGTCTTCTTTAATAAGCATCAAATCATCTTCACTTAGCTTCTTAAGAGTATGAGCAGCCTCGACTAATGGTGTAAACGAACCACTTTTCTGCATTTCTTCAAGGGTGCGCGTGATTACCGTAAAAATCATATTCAAATCTGCGTAACGTTTCTTTGCTGAGGAGCCTTGATCTTCGTCGTATTCGATGGCTTGACCATAACGCTCATCGGGAGTTTTGTATTCCGGCAATTTTAAAGGAAGTGGATTCAGTTTACCCTCGGATGAACAACGTAAAATTGCCAGTTTCTCTGCCATTTCTTCAAGGATGAAGGTGATCATTGCTTGATCGATTTGCGAGTTTTCTATTGATATGCTCGGGGTTTCTGTGAGCAATGAGGGGACTGGGCTTATTTCCCCGAGTTCCTCTCTACTTTTGTTTCGTAATTCTTCCTCGTTGAGCTCGATGGTAACAACGGATTCTTCTAGCTTTTGGCCACTCGTCGTCGACCAACATATTGTTGCTCGATCGACGATTTTCGCGAGGTGATAGCGATTTTTTATACTCATTGTAAAAAAATCGTTTTATAATCGTAGATATTCGTAGAAATATTTAAAAGAATGTGCAAATATTTGTTAAAATGACAAATATTTTCAACAAATATTTGTATATATTTGTATGATTAAAAATGTCTGTTAGTCAATGAATGACAAAAATATTTGACAATGACTTATTTATTGTTTAGAAAACACCAAGGACACTACCAGAATTAATTCATCTCAACCGAAGTTTTATTAACGAACTTGGAAGTGCGTTAATTTATAAACAAAAAGAATTGAACATCTCGAAAGCTGAAAAGTAACTAAATAATTTTTTTTTTACGTTTTTGAATCGTTCCTCTTTTAGTGAATCATTAAACTTGGAAAATTGCAAAATAGCTCTACTTAAGGATGAAGTCAAGGCGTTACAAATGCGACTCGAACAATACGTCCATCTTGGAAACTGCCAGAAGGATGAGATACAAATAACGAAGGAACAACTCGCTACTAGTGAGATTCAAATGTCTTCGTTTTCTTCAATTATAGCTGAAAAAGACAGTAATATTGAGTCGAAGGAAAGTATTATCAAGGCTCGAGAGGAAGAAATTAACAATCTTAACGAAGTTGTAAGTTTCTCTCCATATATTTAAAAACTCTCTAGTGAGTTTTACATAAATGTTATTTGAAATGTTTTTTAGATTATAAGTGGACAGAAAGACTACAGTAAGTTGCAATTTGAAGCAGATAGACTTAGACATGAAAATAATGCTCTTCAAACGCAAATTAAAGGAATGGCGCAGGTTTTGACTGCGACTGGAGCTGGGGATATTGCTAAAGAATTGGCTAATACCCAGGAGAAGTTGACGGCTGTTCAGACGCAATTCTTTGCAGTGAGTTGATTGTCATTTTTAAATTCTTTTGTTTGTTAAATTTATTTGAACACATGAATTTTAGTTGGCTGCTGAAAACAATATATTAATGAAACAAATCGAGGCAAATAAAAGCGAAAGACAGATTTTGGTAGCTTATCAGAAGAATTGCTATGAACAGTTGCAAGTGTTACACAAAGAAATAGAAACGATGGAGAAAAGTAATGATTCATTAAAGGATCAATTAGACACCGAGAAACAAACTGTTAATGCTCTACAAACTGAACGTGTGCGACATTTAGAGGAACGTACGATTTTGACTGCGATTTACGAACGTTTAAAGTCTGAAATTAGCAAAGTTGATCAACTTGAAGGTGCTGTTACTTCTATGAATCGAAAAGCTAGTAAACTTGCTGTAAGTTCCTTTAAAAAGTATCACATACGTATAAACTTCAAAAGTATTAAACAAGTTTCTGACCATCCGTGGATCAAACCCGGTCTGAATATCCGTTTCCGGTTGATTTGCTTGTAATTAATTAAAAATTTCTAGATGATTGCTGAATATAATAAACAATTGGGTGAGAAACTCCAAAATGAAGTCGCCGAAAAAGACGAGGCGATCAACGAGCTGCAAAACAATGTCAAACAGTTGAATTCGTTTCAAATGGAGAGCACCAAGGAGAAGGTGGCGCTCTGTGAAGAGCTGAACAAAGTGTTTAGCGTCAAGGAGGTACTTAACACTAAACTGACTGCTGAGTTAGAGAAAAATGTGATTTTGGACGAATCTAAGAAAGAAATTCAAAACAACGCTAACTTACAGGTCTCTACCCATCATTGAACTAATGCACATTATGAAATAACGGCTTCGATTACCATTTTAGTTGAAAGAAATTCAAGCTGCTTATAATCGAGAACATGCGGCTCTTAAGAATTTAGTTCGTGATGTCAAACAGTTGGTAGTTGAAAGAGATTCATTGCTTGAAGTGAATAAAGAGAAGCACGAGGAGTATTTGACGCTGGTGGATAAACATGATAAACTTGTGGATGTTATTAAGAATTTGCAAGGGGCTTGCAAGGAGAAGGACAATAGTTTTTATGAACTTGAGGCGATTTCGGAGAAGCAATCGAATGATATAAAAGACTTGAAGAAAACTCATCAGAATGAGATTAATTATATTAATGCAAAGTTTGAGATTACTGCCAATCAAGTAGAGTCATTAAAGTCGGAGAATGGAACGCTTCGTAATTCTTTGGAATATCTTCAGAATGATGTTACTAAATTGCGACATGATTTGGAACAATCCAGGGAGAATGAGGTGGAATGCAAAAAGGAGATGGATGATTTGCAAAGTACTTATAATAATCTTTATCATGATTATAAGTTGAAGTCGAATGCTCTTCAGCAGATAATCGAGGAGAATTCAGCTTTGAAAATTAATGTTTATTCGCTGGGAGAGAAATATAAATGTCTAACTGAAGGTAAGTTATTTAAATATTGAAAAGTTTAGTGTTAAACATTAAACCAAGTTGAAATGCTTAAATGTTTAAACGTTAAAATGTTTAAATCTATGAATTTGTTGAAGAAAATGAAAGAATGTCACGAGAATCAAGCAGAATGGAAAATATGTTGGCTGAGAAGTATCAAAACACGAAAATTCCTGGCTTACCAACGCCGAAATACGTTGAGAATGTCTTGGATGATATTAATGCGAGAGATGAAGAGATTTTGGTGCTTCAGGATCGGCTTCGAGATAATGATAGTCATTGTATGGAGCTGAGTGAGTTGTTGCAGACTGTTTCAGAAAATCGCAAGTAAGTTTTATTAAAATAGTCGACGCATTGTAATAATGAGATGGCGATTTATAGTGAAATGCAAAATCACATTCAAGAATTGGAACAGGAACTAAACAATGTTCTAGTTCAATTGGAGGCGCAAAAACAGCGAGCTGATGAGAACGAGGAAATTCTAGAAGATATTAAAAGAAAGACTGTTTTGCACAGCGAGTATCAAACACAACAGCAAATGTTTACAACAACTATTGAGAATCTTAAAAGGTATGCCTATTTTCTGTCCAATTAATCACAGAATTTACCATTTTTTTTCGTTTGGTAGAGAATATGATAAACACATAGAGGCTATGGAAGAAGAACTATCTTCTCTTCGTCAAGCAAAAGAAGAACTAACTAATGAGGTAAACGGACAACTTGATAATGTTAACCAGTACAAAGAGGCACATGAAAAACTACAGAAAGCTCACCGTTTATTAGCTCTCAAATTATTCTCAGCTGTGCGTGTTTTAATTTGCGAGAAAGTCGCTTTGGAAGTTTCCGAAGGAAAGTTTACGAAAGCAAACGAGGAAAAAGATGATTTACAGAAAATTCTTGTAAGTTTACAATCATCTCTCAAATAATCTAAGAAATCAACACGTTAACAAAATGACTCAATCATTATAGGAAAGTAAAGAAAGTGAACTGAATCATTTAACCAAACAAGTTTCAACTTTCCGAGATGAATTAGATAGCACGAAATGTGAGAATGCTTCCCTCTTTGAAGACATGCAAAAGGCACGGCAAAACTTGGAAGAGATACAGGAAAAACTACAAGCCAAAGCTGAGTTGGAGAGCAACGTTGAGGGAATTATAAAGAAGCAACAAGAGTGTATAACGACGCTTAAAAGTCAACTGGAGGCTAATCGCAAGTCTTCGGATCGATTGCAAATGGCGATCGCGTCGTTGGAAGAGAAGCAAGCCGAGATTGAGTTTGAAAAGTCTGAGACGGAATTGCGGATACACGAGCTGCAAATGCAGACGCAGACGGAGGTTGCACGTTGCGATGAAATGAAGCAAGTGATGCAAAAGACACTAGAATTGATTATTGAGATGAAGGAGCATGGGAGGATCACTCCGTATGTTCATAATCAACTTCTTCAATCTTTTAGCGAAGTGCAAGTGTGATAATGTTATAGATGTATTCATGCGATTCTCACTCATAATCAGTGTTGGCGCATGGAGTATGAGGTGCCAAATTTATGTAACTGTAAATTTTAGTCATTAATTCGTAGTATAAAATATTAAAAATGTATTTATATAAATATGGTAGTTTATATTTTTAGTAGTGGTAATTGTAAATGTTAGGAAATAAGATGGAAACATGTATTGTTGGTTGCCCGCCATTGTCCCCTTCCATGACGAGTGTATCCAATGAGTTGTTTAACATTGCATTGTAAACGCGGGGTGATGAAGTGCATACCGTTCCAAATAATAGCAAAATTTATTAACGAGCAACACTGCTGAGTGCTGACACAGTATAATTTGCCGAGCGTGTAAAAGTAGACGAAAGTGAAGACTAAGTGCCCGCAAGAACCAAGTGAAGAAAATTAGAAGTTGGAAGCTGCTCTTCAAGGGACTTTGGACTTTGGAGATTGTTGGTAGGGATGAGCGGTGATATAT
>JAODAC010004597.1:0-32687 GCA_027575185.1 Mimaenictus wilsoni
TAATATATGGGGGTCGATTTTGTCGTTCTCGAGTTATTTTGAAAAATATCCAGTTTCAAAATGCAATTTTGGACCAATTTTTGACCAGCCCCGATCGGGATGAAACTAACAGAGTGTTATCTTAGATTGTAGTTATTTTATTTTCTCGGAAAGTATCAGGTGCTTCCAAGGATTTTCACCATAATTTATTTCAAAAATCCCGTACCCAACACTGTTTTTAGTTTTGCGAAACTCAGCTCCCTTTAAAACTGGTACAAAACAATGAACTTCATTGTTCTTTTAATAATCCAACCAACCAAAAATAAGCCAAGTAATCTGCAGATATGCAAACTCACATTAATTTTATACATTCTACACACAATTATTGTATGTTTGTACCAGAAAATGTCAGCTGCCTTTATGTTTAAACCAAATTCATACAATTCTTCATTTAATCTGGCTTATAACGTATACCAGAAAACAACTAAAATCCATTAAACGCGTTTACATAATTTAAAAAGTGACAATCCAATTTTAAAAATCCATTATTTCTAAAATTACTTTCAAATTTTAGAAATAATGGATTTAAAAATATACAGAGCAAAAGTTGAACGTCTTTTCAATTTTAGTTGTTGGTCTGAAGTTGATATTTCGTCATATGTATACTGAAAAGTCTCATCAATCAATCCATCTTTATTTTAAGATTCAAAGTAATGTTTCATGGACGCAAATAAAGGAAAATCAACCCAAAAAGAAAACAACCTCTTCAAAATAAAGCCACCCATAATATCAACCGCCTTAAAAAATACATAAAAATATGTTTCTCGATGTAATTACAATTTTTGCCTCACATAATTGCATTCGGATACGTGGGAAATGGCTTTACAGTATGATCAAGTGTGCAGTTTAACGACTTCCAACTGAAACCATGATTGTTAAGCAGACCACTCAGTGGCTGGAAGCGTATTACCATTTTATGATCATTCGCAAATTGCACAGTGAATAAAATCATTCTGCGTCATTTCTAACACTCACATCGCAGATACGCTCATAAATTCGAAAACGATTTAGCATAAAACTTTGTTTGGTGCGTGCTTGATTATACAAGTAATAGGAGAAAACTATAACCGCAGTGGACATTTACTGAAGTATTCTACTCCATTTACAGCTTGATTCATGATACAGTTTCACAGAATATTTGCTTTTGAAACTGTACTAACGCAAAATAAAACATTTTTGTGTTATGAAAGTTTCAATAAATTGTAATACTAAGTTGTTTTAAGGTCGTAATGAGGAGAAAATTGTGGAAATCGACATTCGCGCCAAACGCACGCAACTCGTGCAAGAATTGAGGAATTTATCAATTTATATACCACGTGAAAAGTCGGATGGCGAATGGCATGGAGCGGCTGTGGCCAAATTGCACGACTTTGAGGATTATGTTATTGAAGCCTACAAGAATCACCAGTTGATTGTGTCTAATCATGGGCCGAAGATTTGGACGTTTTGGAACGCGGTTGTTTATTGCAGCACTATATACACGACAATAGGTAGGTATTTCGGAACCTGAGAACAAGAGATTAATTCTAGTAAAACTACTAAGAAGTCTACTAATAAATTTTCCAAGTGCTACAGTTTTGGCTGCACTTCTTGACCTGCGCCATTACAAAGATGTATGTGTCTAGCCAAATGAGTCATGCATTTCTCGAATTTTCTTACCCTCCGTTAAGAGCGTTAATCTCTGCGATGCATATTAATAAGCACTGGTAACAAGCATGGTTTTATTTATAAGCGATGTGTATTTTTGTCCAACCGTTTCGATTTCAGTTGATTCGAGCGAATTGCTCGAAGTGTGTGATGTAGAAATAAATCGTTGCACCGAAAGTATTTATTTTCGGCCACCACCAACGCAATACCAGCGACACACTTATCCTAATTGCACATTAAAATGGTGTAGGTTGTTTTGTAAACAAAAAGTAAGAAAGAAAATTAACTCCTAAGTTATGGAGTGAGAATAGGTTGGTTAGTATTTAGTTGGTGTTCTTAGGTTTTTTATGAAAACTTTTGAAGATTTTGAAGACATTTATTCCATGTAGTGACATTTAGTACATATAGTGACAGCTAGAATTTGCAAGAGGAACTAAGTTTCCATGAAAATTCTACTAAAAATTGTACAGCACGTAGAATTACGTAGAATTTTGAAACCTACTGGCAGCAACGAGCGAATCCAAAAATAACTCAGTCTCGACAACATGGATTCATCGTCAACATCTAAAGTCGCGAATACCGAACGAGATACTCCTGAAAATGTGGCTATTCCACCGACAAAAGTCCCCAGCATGGAGAAACTGGAAGCAATGGTGACACCTGAACAGGTGCATAGTGCGACCGTGGCGAAGAAGCGACGTACCATCACCAGAAAACGCACGAACGAGTTGAATAAAGCACGATCACAGACTCCGATGCGAGCGCAGCGGCCGGCTGATGAGACTTCCTCCGACGATGAGATGCCTGAAGTGAGGCGAAAGCCGAAGACGAACGAACGCGCTACTTCGACGAACACGAAAGCATCTAACGAGCAGGTGTCTGCGAAAAGTGAGCCTGACAAAAATGAACAACCGAAAGTGGAGAAACCCAATCGAGTCCCACAGAAATTGGCGGATGTTTCACCTGAAGCTCCACATGAGGAACCACAAGAGATGCTACTAATAAGAGAACCTTCTAACATTGAAGAAATTAAGAAGGATCCAGTGACAGGCGATGTTTTAGTAAAGAAGCGATTGCCTCAAAAACTTGCAGAGGTTCTTAATGATGAAGAGATTTCTGGAAAACATGTAATAAACCCTGAGAAAGTTGATGAATCTACCCAACTTTCTCTTACCCCGCTGGAAGTCGAGAATATTGAAAAAGCGATACCAGATGTAGTTTTCAGAAAGTTACCGAAGCCTATTCCTACAAGACGACCTGATTCTGGTTCAGCTTCAGACAGGCAAAGTATATCATCAGAGTTGGGTCGTACAGAACGTGCCTCAAGCCTACCAAGACAATTAGAAGAACAAATCCAAAAATTAGACAATTTTGTAACTGCAAACACTCAAGAACTAAAAAATCTCTATCAGAAGGCAAAGTCTACGGTTGAGGAAAAAAGTAAAGAACTTCGTCGTAGAAAATTTAAGAAAACAGAGGACCATAAACGCAGTCAATCACAACCGAAAGAACTGAGTCCCGAGGAAGTAATGGAAAGTTTTAAACGAGCCCAACAAGTCACGCGTCAACGTCACGAAGATCACATACGATCACTATCAGAAAGGCGATACTCCGCAGGTGATAAATCACAAAGTCCACCCAAACCAGAGCCCAAACGTCCTGCACGTAAACGTATCCTTGTCCAGGATATAATCAAAGAAGAGAAAAAGAAACTCGCTGATAAGAAAAAGGCAAAGTTGAAGGATACGATGAAGTGTAACAAAATAGTTGAGGTCCTTGATCCTGTGACTTCCAAAGTAATTGAGGTAAGAAATGTTGGGGAAGTAACTAAAATGCGCTTCATAGACGCATTCAAAATATTTCGTTATTATTCTCTGGTACAAATATTACGAGAGTACCGAAAGTACAAAGTAGACATGACTGAAGAGTACAATATCATAAGGACACTTCGAAGGAAGTGCATTAATCATTTGCTGATTTTGTTTATATTTTGCGGTTTGGGTGGCATTGTGTTTAAGTACATCGAAGGAGCGTTTGAGAACTTTTACAAATGCGGTGTTAAGAGAGTCAAGCGAGACTTTATAGAGTTGCTGTGGGTCAAGAGTCATAATATGCGCGAGGAGGATTGGAAATCGTTGGCGCGAAATCGTTTGAGGATCTTTGAAGAAGAATTACACACTGCACATGAAGCTGGTATACATTCTTATAGTGGACAAAGGTCTTGGAGTTTTCTAAATGGAATTGTTTATTGTTTAACTGTTGTTACCACAATTGGTAAGAAGATATGCAGCAATCTAACCATAACTATTAATGTCTACTAATCTATTAACGCACGCCAATTAATTCGTTGCAAGACATATGAAAATGTTCGTTTAAATTTTTAGGGTATGGACATTTATACCCTACTACAAATACAGGCCAAGCTCTGACTATAGTCTACGCTCTGATCGGTATACCTCTGTTTTTGATCATCTTGACTGATTTTGGTAAAATGTTTACAAGATGCATCAAATTTTTATGGTCCTTTGTTCGACGACTGTACTACACTGGCAGTTGCAAGAAGATTCGAAAGACGACCCAAGCACAGGTATAACCTCACCTACCTAACCTCAAAATTCTCATTAATCTCTTTATTTTGAAGGAATTATTTAAAGGCGCTCAAATGATGTATGAAATTGCAACGTTTCGTCGTCCATCGACGTATGATCCTAACATGATGCAGACTAACCAACCTGCTAGCCCCCAAGAGAGTGTTGAAGGTACCACAGCACCTCCTACACCAGCCATTTCCAATTTTGAGATTGACGACGAGTTTAACCTACCTATAACTGTGGCTATCCTCCTTTTAATCCTCTATATCTTTTTGGGGGCTGTCCTTTTTGGTATCTGGGAAGGCTGGGACTTCTTTGCCTCCTTCTACTTTGTCTTTATATCGATGTCTACCATCGGTTTTGGTGATTATGTACCTCGGCATCCATTCTTCATGATTGTCTCCATTGTATATATAGTCTTCGGCTTAGCCTTAATGTCTATGTGTATCAACGTAGTCCAGGTGAAAATTAGCGATACTTTCAATCAGGCATCCGCAAAAATTGGGGCTACTATTGGTCTTGGGGTAGCCGAAGATGGAGCAATTAAAGCAGTCCCACCGAAACCTGTTGAAATGCCTGCAGTCCACGGAAGCGTTGTTGATTTGAACAAAGTTTCACCAAACACATCCACGAATCCTTAGTTCGATAGTTTAATATTATAATTAACGTGTTTTGAAATAATAACTTATGACAGTATGTGCACTATTATTCAACTGTTTTTTATTCATTAAAATACTTATTTGAACGAAAAGAAATAAAGTTAACGTTAAAACCCGAATTTTTTGCCGCCCTAAGATTTTGAAATTTAATCCTAAAATAGACATCGTGGCGACATCTATTAGGAAACTATTTAATCTATTATTAGTTTTCGTCACCTTCCTAATAGAGGACACTAGTTGTTTAGTTTCGAAATTAAAGAAGTTTTGGCGGCAGTTGTGACTATTTGAAATTTCTTTTTAAGTATATGCTAATAAAATCAAGATGTTGAAAATTGATTTGGATAATAGCATCTTATATAAACTAATTTGTATTGAATGAGAAACACCTTCCTGTTAAATATGTAAACACATGATTAATTTCCATTACATTAATTTTCCACCGGCATAATAGGTTTCAAAATACATCTTGATACGTCGGCTTTGCAATTATCTAACGCGAAACGATCTCTCAAATGCATTGTGCTTTACAAGATTCACACCTGCGATAAACACGTCTATATGACATAATTTAAAATAGATGTGAAGTAATGCGGTCTAATGATGGGTCATTGCTAAAGTTAGTTTTCCCCATTGGCCGAAAATTGTCGTCATTTGCATGCCGTGCAGTTTTCCATCCTGCAAAACACATACTACCTGCAGGCAAAGCATCGTAATAATGCATAATATTACCATTTCCAATTCCACGTGCATCCAGGCCGCGCCGCTCGGCGCGCAGCCAGCGACAAAGAATTTGATACCCGCCAGCGATGGACAATTAAATTTTTCAACAAGGAAGTTATTTACCTGCAACGCCGCAATTTGCCCTCGTGTCTCGTTTTGCTCTTAATCGGGCGGCGCAACTATGGCGCCTCGGTGATTGCATCAATTTTCAGGCATTAATTACGCGTCCTTCCTTTCACTGGACCAGAAATGCGAGAAACCAAAGGTGCATCCAATATTTAGGTACAGTTACGAGGCATTGATTGAATTCGCACGAGTGCTGCGGCGCCAATGGTACCATCCGCGAAACTGATATTTATTAGCGAGATGGTACAATCAGTATGGTAATTAATCACAAGTGCGTACGGTGACTTAAGCAAGGTGGTTGGCCTTGGAATTTATTGATTGCTTTGGCGCAATGGGTTTTAGCATGTTTAGATGTCGTTATAAATAGATACAGCCCATTGGTTCGCGTTTAAGTAGTCTTCCAATGGGAATGACGGGCGTTAAAATGTACTAAAATCCGCGGATGGTGTTAATAATATGGCAGAAAATATATCCGACACGTTCTGATATCTTTGTTTTGTATTATTTCGTGTTGTGTAATCAGCAGGGGAATATGTGAATTTGCGATGTTTGTTTTGCGCTATAATGCTTATCATCATTTTCGATGTTTAGTACTCTTTATTGTTTCCTTTTATTTACATACGTTGCATTTAATGTTGGTTTACGTAAGGTTATTTCAAATATATACAATATAAATAAACAGTTTAAGACCACAATTATAGGATTATTATATGAAAAAACTGAATGCAAAAATTCTATTGTTTCCGGAGAATAAATATGAAACAATAAAAATAAAAATAAATCTTTACACTAACTTAATAAGAACGTAGCGACTTTTAATAAACATCATAAAGTCTAATTTCCTCAAAAATTATAATAAAAATTGTTTTACAAAGTGTGTTCAGCAGAAGGGCGTATTTCTATAAAAATATAACAATTTTAGGGAACGTAGAACTTTTATTAGAAAATCCCCAAAATATAGGAATGACTGCAATCGAAGCAGAAACTCTTATTCTTTAATGTCATATCACGAAATTATTATTATTTTCTTTAATATAGGAGAAAATAACAAATTTTATGAGGCGTGTTCTACAAAAATTGGATAGATTTTTGTAATTTTGAAAATAACAAAAATCTATCAGCTTTGAGGCAATATGGCGCTCTTATTAGATATCTGCTAGGTATAGGAATGATAGTAATTGAAAGAAAAACTCTTCCTGTATAATGGCTCATAAAGAAAAGTTTATTAGCTTCATTGATTTAGATAGAAAAATTAAATTTCTAAAGCTTGTCTTTCAAATGCATTTCTGAAAATTGCAAAAATCTATCAACTTCTAGAGAACGTAGTACCCTTATTAGAAGTCTGCTAAAATTAGAAATGATCCTAAATGAAAGAAAACTCTTCCTCTATAATGCCTTGTCAAGGAAATTTTATTAACTACGTTGATTTAGATAGAAAAAGCAATTTTTCAAAGCGTGTTTTTCAAAAGTATTTCTGAAAATTCCAAACATCTGTCAACTTTGAGAGAACGTAGTGCGCTTATTAAAAGGAATGATCGTAATTGAAAGTACAACTTTTCCTCTACGATTTCTCATCGAAAAAAATTTATGAACTTGCATGCTTTACATAGGAAGAGCAATTTTCTAAAGCGTCTTTTTTAAAACCAATATTCAAAAATATTATTCAAGTTATTAACTAAACTTTCGTAGAATATTCTCTACACAAAGATAGTGATTAATTATGATGCTCAAGTTGAAAACGAAATATCTCGTGTACTTTGTTTGCGGCAAAAAATGTCTAAGTTGTTGAGCAAGTTTTGCTAACAGTGCGTGAATGATTCACATAAATAGAAGGAAAAAACGTTAATCGCCGCATTAGAATTAACAACACGGCCGCCATCTGCGCGGTAATCTCATTTTTTCGCACAAACCCTACCGGTGCACGTACCTGCACTCGCATTTACCACAAGCCAACACAAACAACCGACATTGTAACACGCGCTCGCGCTTGTAACTGCAGTTGTTAATAATCGCAGCAAATTATAGAGGCAGCGAGTGCAATTCAACGCACATCATGTGCTCTCTCGCAGAATGCGCGACGACGAACCGTCATGAATATGGAATTTCATCTTGCAATAATTCAAAGAATTAAGAGCCAGATGTTTGCACAGTGCGAAAGAAATGCAGCGCAACACAAAGCGCCACCTATGTAATCGCACCGCAAGCGCACTTGATAAATCCGGCGGTAAATCGCCTGGCGCGCTTTTAACCTTAAATTAGCATCGTTGATTAGGCCGATCGGATGTGGGTATCAACGAACTGCAGGATACGAGCGTTATAAAAATCATTCTACCAGAAGTAGCGAGCGACATAAACGTCTTCCGTTATCTTGCTGACTCTTTGAGATACTTGCTCTCGACTTCGTACTAAAGCTTCTTCTGAATTAATTCTTTGAAAGCACTTTAATGGTTACCATCTTATGGAATTATATATTAAATCGTACGTCTTTAGTTATAGTATTACGCGTAGACTGTAATAAATTAATATTAAGACAGGTGTGTTAATGAAATGTGAATTTGGTAACCCTCGCATGTTGGTTTATGTGCCTCTTCCAGCAGTAGCAAAAACCTGTAACGTTATATCGAATATTAATTAAGCTCCCGGTTAATAATTCCAGTGTTTTACTCACATCGTACGCACAGATAACGCAAGAACTGTTGCATGGAAATTGCAGATATATACAGTGCGTTCCCTGTGCGGGCTAACAATGTCGTAAATCCGAAGGAGTTGAAATACAAGTCGGTAGGATTATGTCGAGTTAATCTCACGAATTGCCATGACCAGGGATTATTGCATTTGCTCGGCAGCATGCTGGTCAATTGCCGATGTCATATGGGATGACTACAACGCTGCACTGCACTGTACTGCATGTCAATGCACTAAGGAATTGACCGTACACATTGTCAATAAATCGTGATTATGCACCGTGCGCGGAAAACAGCTGTGCTTGCAAATCGCAAATCGGTTTAAAACTGTATTAACGATCAGCTGCAAATATACAGACCATCAAAAATTATAATTTAAATGTCCTTGTCTCTTTTTGTTCTTTTTCATGCTTCCAAGCAACAGAGGCGAATAGTTGGAGTTATAAAATTGGATTAGGCTATCACGTGTATTAATTTTCGCCCACTGAACATCTGCACAAGTTAAGTTATTCACGTCGCTTCTCTAAAACAGTTGCAAGAAGTCAAACCAAGATAAATCAAATAAAGGAACATGATTGAAGAAGCTTTTTCACAACCTATTATCATTATAATTGAGTTGTTTCCTGGCAAAAACTTTCTGAGAGTACTCCTAATTATCCATTTAGTTAACATAATAAATAATAATATGTTAATTTATGTAGCATTTAAATGCGATTAAATGCTATTTTCGCTTTTGCACTAGAAAAAAGATGGAAATAATCAACTTGAAAAGATTTTACTGCAATTCTCACTATCACTATTCTTAATTGATAAAAAATCGTACTTTAATTAAATTATGAATTCGTATTTAATATTTCAACTGTGGCAGATTAAGGGATGACTTTAGTTGAAGTAAAAACTAATTTTCTTTCATTGCGCCTTTAGAAAGATTTATTATCTTTATTGGTTTAGAAAAAAATTTAATTTTTCGTCTAAATCGGGAAAAATGTTCTTCTGAAAATTTCTGAAATCAATCAATTTAGCGAGAATGTAACGCCCTAATTAATAGTCTCTTAAATATAGGAATGTGCTTATTCGAAACAAAGACTCTTCCTCTGTAATTTGTCATTAAAAGAATTGTATTATCTACATTTATTTGGACAGGAGGAGTAATTTTCCAAAGTGTGTTTAGCAAAAATAAAAAACGTGCTTCTAGCAAGTTAAAAAATGTATCAATTATGAGAGAACGTAGCGCCCTTATTAAAAGTCTCCTATACATACGGATAATTATATTGGAAACAGCAACTCTCCTTCTTTAATTTCATATTAAGGACATTTCATTATCTTTATTAGTTTTGGCGGAAAGAGAATTTTTCAAAGGGTGTTTAAAAAAAACATGTATTTCTGAAAATAGCAATTATCTATCAACTTTGAGGGAATGTAGTGTCTGTATTAAAAGTCGTCTAAATATATGAACAATCCAATTCAAAGCTACAATTCTCCCTTTTTAATATCACATTAATAAAATATTATTATCTTTATTAGTTTAGAAGAAAAGAGCAATTTTCCAGCATGAGTTTTACGGAAACTTGTGATTTTGAAAATTACGAGAATTTATCAAGTTTGAGAGCGCCCTTATTAGAAAGTCTACTTGATATGCGGATGATCTTATTCGACACAACAACTCTCCATCTTTAATTTCACATTAAAAACACTATATTATATTGTTTAGTTTTGACAAAAGAAGCAATTTCTCAAAGAGTATTTTACAATGACGTGTTTCCAAAAATTTCAATTTTCTATCAACTTTGAAAGAACATAACGTCCTTATTAGAAAGTCTCCGGCTTAAACGGATGACCCTATTCGGTGTAACAACTCTTCTTCTTTGATGTCACATAAAAAAATGTAATTATCTGCATGAGTTTAGAAGAAAAGAGGAATTTTCTAAAGTGAGTTTTTTGGGAAGGATGTAGAATAGAAGTTGCGATTGGAGTCAGGAGTGAAAAGGATAAGATGTTTGATAGGAATACAGAATATATTAGCATACATACAAGAAGATAACAATGACACAATTATTATCAAGAGGTTATTGTAATCAAAACTATCCTGATATGTCGTGATGAAATGAAAGGTGATGAAATTATGCATCTCGCGCTGCATCTCTATTTCTGCACCTCTTATTAAGTCTTTGTAGTCTTAATACCACGAATTGTCAAGTTGTACTCGCACGTTTGGACAGCAACGAAGCGCTGCGGTCAGAAACGCGAACGAATCCGCTGATGATGAAGTAGCACTTCTTGCGCTCTGCTTAAGGTCGCGAATCTTCTGCGAACGTTGGTTGCACATTCGCGCACCAACACACTCTCTTTCTTTACTCGCAGCAACGCGCGCGTCCTTGAATGTCCTTGGAGCGCACTGAACTTCTTCTCTTGTCTTGCAGTCTTTGCGTTGTTCTTTTTTTTGCGCTTCTATCGTTATTATTGCTAGTATTTTGTTTGTGTTTTATCTGCCAGCCGTGGTGCTTGGCGATCCGTTTTTCCGCGAACGGCTAGCGCTGCGCACCCACGGCGCTTGTAGATTTATCGAAAATCGCTCGATAATCTAATATTTGTTGGGGAATTGGAATCGCAGCCGAGATGAAATTGCACGTAGGCAGCAATCATTATCCCTAGGCCTGCTGGTTGGCTGGGCTTGGAGCTGCGTACGAAAACTGATGCGCACACACGCTGGCCGAAGGGATAAGAAAATGCGCTGATTGGCAAAAAAATTATTGCGAAACGCGCAAGTACGCGATGCGCATTCAGCTCGTTTCACTGCTTCACGCGTGCGCGCGCTCGCGACGCCGAGATGGATTGATTTCAAATCTGCTTTTCACGTTGATTAATTATACACGCTTGGATTCGCTGGCTGATCCTTTGAAATATTTATTTATTATTCGTTTTACAATCGATATTACATTGTGGTGATGCACATCCGGACTGCCTCCGCGGCCCCCTTCCGCGCGAGCTTTCAGCATGCGCGTGATGAGAAAATTCTTCGATGCGCAAAAATGCGAAATTAATTTCTATCTCTCCAGTTTACCTCTATACAATGGAGGAAACTAAATTGTGCCCGTTACGATTAAACCGTTCGGCGGGACAGGATAATGGATGGTCAATAAAACAAGGATGAGTATACTTCTTCATTTGTTCAGCAATAAAGTTGGTAATTAATATTAGTATAAATATTATATCACAAAACATACTACAATAGTTAATTCTCGATTATTTTGAGTTTCCTATTTCCTAAAACAATTATCAAACAAACTGGGGTACTTTTTATGATATAAAATGTTGATCATGATAGTTTATAACAATTTTATTCATGAATACAAATAACCAAATTTTTTCTTCTTAACGCTATCTGTTCCTATCTGTTTTTGAATTCTTATTTAATAACCGTTATATGTAGCGAGCTATAGAGCCCCTATTTCAACAGTCACACATTAAGGGATGACTTTAGTTATAGTATAAACTAATTTTCTTGCATTACCAATTCACAGACAGTTATTACCTTTATTAGTTTAGAAGGAATTTTAAATTTACTAGTCGTCCAAATTATGAAACACGTTTTTCTGAGAATTTCTAAAATCAATCTTTAGGAGAATGTAGCGCCCTGATTAATAGTCCCTTAAACAAAGGAATGAGCTTATTCGAAGCACAAACTCTTCCTCTGTAATTAGAATTGTTTTATCTGTATTTGTTTGAACGGGAGAAGTAATTTTCCAAATTTATCAATGCATTTGCATTTATCAAAAAAACCTTAAAAATAGAAATTAAAAAAATCTAACAATTATGAGAGAATATGGAGACTTTTAATAAGGGCGCTAGCCTTATTAAAAGTCTCCATATATACGAATAATCCTATTTGAAGCAACATCTTTCCTTCTGTAATTCCACATTAAGGACAATTTATTATCTTTATTAGTTTTGACGAAAGGAGCAATTTTTCAAAGAGTGTTTTACAGAAAGTTTGAGGGAATGTAGCACCCTTATTAAACAATTCTTCCTTTTTAATTTCACATCAAGAAACTATAATTATTTTCAATAGTATAGAAGTAAAAGAGCAATTTTCCAGCGCGAGTTTTTCAGAAACTTGTGATTTTTGAAATTACAAGATTTTTTTAATTTGTAAATTGAAACTTATAAGATTTTTATTGCCAAGAAAGATGTAGATCATTATAGCCAAGGCACAAACCATTTCGCAGAAGGCCCCTACGTTAATCCTAGATACAAACCTTTCTAGCCCATACACAAACCTTTTTTACCGTGTTATCGGTATTTTTGGAATCTACCTCAGTCGGTATTTTAGACTCCTACATCTAAGATATCTTTTTTTTTCCTTTTTTGACAATGTCGAAGGTTTTACAAGAATCTTCCTCCTCCGTTGTGCGAAGACTTTCGAAGAACTATACAAATTGGTCTCAACAAATTTAAATCTAATTCTGATCAACGATGAACAATGAAATTTGCAAAATATAAAATTAATGAATGCAAAATTAATTTGTCCGTATACAATAGAGGATACTAAATAGTACCCGTTAAGAATAAACAGTTCTGTTTAGCAGGAACACGAATGGACTATAACACTGAGAATAAACTTCTTCATTTATAAAGCAATAAAGCAAGCAGTAAATTTAACTAGATATAGAAAGTAATAAAAGGCATAAAAACGGAAAGCTGTCGTTGACATTGCGATTTTTACACGCTGCGTCGAAAAAAACAAAGTGGATGAAGATGAAATCGTTGGAAAATCTCGATTTCTATTGACGTGTCAAGTGCACCCGTCCGCTGGTGTAATCGACAAAATAAAAGCACAACGGCCCGATGTCGATGCTCATTCGTTCGTTTTCCACGTTATTTAACGATATGAAGCGGAATCGCGTCTTTTTTGCCAATCAAGCCACGGCCCGGCACTTGCGTGGCAAGAGCGTGACGCTTTTCTTCGGCGTACCCGGGCATAGACAACGGCGCACGGAATGCATACACACTCTCGCAAATCTACGACCAGGAAGTCGTATAATCCCGTCCTTCCATGCCCCGATATTAATATCGTAATTTATGTAATCATAACACCTACGTTTTATCGTCACGCTCAGCCGCGCTGGCGCACACCAGATCGCCTTCATTCCGGCCGCAACTATTCGCACTTCATTGCGCGCGATTGCACTGTCCACCCGTGGCAATTTTTTTTGCTGCATTCAACTATCGACAAGTGCGCATGCGCAATAGTTACTTGATCTAGGAGCGCTATACCAATGACTATCCATTAGATAATTGGCAGGATAGTAAAATCCGACCGGCCGATTTGCATATCGATATGATGCGTTTCCGATCGCCGCTCAAGTGTACCGACTTCTTGGGCCTGGGCTTGGGCATTAACTTGCGATAGTCACGTTATGAAGCGATTTTCAGCGGGTACAATTAAAATTGAAATCGCATCGTTGCGATCACTATGATTAAATGTAATTCATTTCAGCCGACGCGACTTGGTTGACTGTCGTGTATCTGCCAAACGTTGTGGAAACTTCAAGGCGGAAAATTGTACAGCCGGAACGCAGAACGGCCGGAGGTCAGGGAGTTTTCGTTGCACCCACGCGTCCACACATCATTATCACTCGACTTGCTATGCTATTATTATCTCGTTGCGATTTCCTCATTATACGAAGCTGGGCATCAAAGCAAAATTTCGCAAACTTATATTTAATAGATCTAATTAAATGTGTAATTACATAATATATCTGTTATTAGAACTTCTGATTATTTCCTCATTACATCTGAAGCGGAGTTTAATTGGAATTGAGTAGATATATTCTTAATTAGAATAACATTTACGTGTTACATTGTTTAGCAAATTGAGTTATATCTAAGCAAATTGATTTATATTTTGTTAGGAGAACCCAAGTCCAAATGGAACTAAAATGTGAAATTCAAACTTTGTTTTAAAATAATTCCTAAAATACAAATCGCAAAAATCGCATAATATTTGATTCTTCATTAAATGTAGTTTATTTTGGTACATACGATGAACTCCGAAGTTAGTGTTTTCATCGAGAAATCTAACGTTAAAAAATAGTGTTTTCCGAAAAATTTGTAGTTTTAAAATTGTTAATTATTTTCATATTTCGTTTAATCCTGGGATAATAAATTATGCACCACTATTAGTACATCATTTGGAAACCATATATATTCTTATTTAGCATCCCATTCTTGCCACCAAGCCTCCATCAGATATAGTAACACTGGCTTCAGGTACGCAAAACGTGTTTTTAAGAATTTCAAATATTTGAAGTTTGAAGAGCTGTAACGCCCTTCACAAACATCCAACAGATCTAGGGAAGATTTTATTTGAAGCAGCAATTCTTCCTCTTTCATCTTGTCCTGAGAAATTTTTTCTATCTATACTACTTTAGCTAGAAAATACAATTTTCCAAAACGTGTTTTTACGAATTTCAAAAATTTGACTGATTTGAAGAGCTGTAACGCCCTTCACATAAATCCAACAGATCTAGGGAAGATCCTATTGGAAGCAGCAACTCTTCTTCTTTCAACTTGTACTGTAAAAATGTTCTTATCTATACTACTTTAGTTAGAAAATACAATTTTCCAAAATATGTCTTTATGAATTTCTAAGGTTTAAAGAGATCTAATGCACTCCATAAAAATTCAATAGATCTAGGAACGATTTTATTTGAAGCAGCAACTTTTTCTCTTTCATATTCCGCGTAGAATATTGCTTTATCTATATAGATTAGGTCGTGAAATAGAATTTTCCAAGGTATGTTTTAAAGATTTGCCTAAAATGGATAACTTTAAAAAGCTCTCTTTTTTTCTTATTTCCTTCAGGGATTATCGAAGAAATGGCGAAAAAATGAAAATTGAATTTACAAAATTGGGTTCGAAATATTCGGAAAGGAGAATATGCAAGGTGTTACACTATGAACAATGTTTTTGGCTGTGCAATAACCTGCTGTTGTTAATCGGATGCACTCAAATTATAAAGCTATTTGTACAATTTGTACAAATACATTTAATAATATTGCAACCTTATTCTCTGTAGATCATAAATGTGTTAATTTTAATCCTTAAAATTTCACCATGGTGAATTGGATGCGACAGAGGATCGTGGGTCCGAATCCCGCCTCGTGCTCGGGTGCAGTTCGCCGCGAAGCGTTAAGCTAATATGCTCTCTCCATGATGCCCAGGATCAAACTGGAAACCAGGTATTTAAACACCTTTCTCCTCTCCAATTCTTCATCATTCCATTTTAGCACTTCTTCCTTATTCCACCCCTGCGGTCTATTAAACGCCATCTACTTATTTGTCTTTACATTGACTTCCAATTCCCTCATAGCCATGGGGAGATGCATGGCACTTTTCCAATGTCTCCTGCATCTCAACTCTATTCTATTACTGCTAGGATCACATCCTCTACATAAGCCGACATACTTAGTTTAACCAGTAATACCACTTTATCAACTTATAAATTAATGACTTTACTTAAAAATGTCTTCAGAATAATTAGTATTAACCTGCGAATCATTTTAATATCCTAAAAGTATGAAATAATTTTACTGAGTGGAGTAAAGTAAATTAAGCTCAATATAAGTGGCGCTGGCGGTTAGGTGATTATGGATTGCACGCTGCTATCAGGCTGATTGTAAGCTTTAAGCGATGGGCATCAATTAGAAACGTTGAAACGTCTGGAAAATGCGCCCCGGGTGGAGTAATGACTCAATTAAAGCGCACTTCTTGACGCCGGTCGTACTTTGCGCCGAGACCTACTTTATTCACCACTTCAATGGTAGACAAATTGGAACGCGCCCAGAATAATACCCAAGAACGTTGGCGTCGTCGTCGCGATCTTCATAATCTTATAGCCATCTCCATCGGCCATGTTCCAGCTCACCTAGTAACTCAAGCTCGTCAAGTGCAGCGCTAAACCAAATAACCAACTATAACCCAACTAAGCCCCAACTATATATATAAATATAAGGTGTAAATATTGAATAGCTTGTAATATGTATATCGGCGATGGTCGATGATCGTTTGATGGTTTTGGTTCTGACATCGCGAGCATTTCACTGGAGCGTGTAATGCGCAACTGGCGCATATTTAGAGATTCCTGATTTGAGCGAGAGCGAGATCTATAATACTAGATTTACGCTCAGCCTTAGCAACACGCATCATTGATAAATCGTTATATTCGAAAGGCAGTAAGACGTGGAAATTACTGGCTTGGAAAAACATATATTTGTATTAATTATGTTGCTAGAAGATTCACGGGAGATTACTGCACTCGCAATTACCAAGTAATTTTGTATAATTTTAAAAATTAGAGGTTTAAAGTTCATAATCTTTGTTATAATTAACGTCAATTAGTTTTAATAATTCGATTAGATTATAGACATTGTATTTTTATTTGATATAGATTATTTCTACATTTAAAAAGGAGTTTGGAATTGATTCACACTTTAGAAGATTCGAAATTTTCAGAAATATGCTTTGAAAAATTCAATATTCGGACCAAACTAACAAAGATATTCAAATATTTTCAACACAATGTTTTAGGGAAATTGATGGAGCTTCTTAAAAAATCAAGTCCAATGATGTGCGATTGATAAAACCAATAGTATATTGCCCTTCAAAAATTAAGACCTTTGAAACTGATCAAACATGCTCTTGAAAAATCGTTTTTTATAGAAATCAAAGAAGATAATTCAATATTTATTCGTGATCTAGTAGAAAAAGAACTCTTTCCACCAGATTTCAAGAAAATCAAGCTCAAGTTAGTGGAATTAATTAACGCCGCTCTATACCCCTTTAAAATCAATGAATTATCTATAAAATACTATTTGATAGGCAGTAATTAAATATATAAATCACTAATTGCTTTAAAGAGAAAATTATAATACCCCGACCGGATTCGAACCAATAACCTCGTATATCGAGTAGTATTTATAAGATAAGATCTCTGAAAATGTCCAAACATAATTCTATAAAATCGTATTTTGAAAATGAGAGTTTCTGAGGAATCTCGTAGAAAAGAGACCTTGTTTAAAAAACTCTATGGGTTTAATAAAATCACCTCTGTAGCCCTTTAAAACCGATGAGTGGTGGACAAAATACTCATCGATACGTAATTAAATATATTAACCACGAATTGTTTAAATTTAAAGAGAAAATTATAATGCCTCCGACCAGACTTGAACTGGCAACCACCGTATTCGCAGTGTTGCATGCGGCGTTGCCACATAACTGGCAGCGTAATTATCAAATAAGCTTCAAATATTTGTCATGCTAGGCAACCAAAATAACACAAATACCAAATTCTTGTATAAACAAATTGATGATGTCATGATTGCTATTAAAACCCATCATATTACGTAATTACACGCAAAAAAAGTGGTTAAAAATCACATGCTGACCTTTCGTAGTCCTAATTTTTCTCGCCGGCTTAATTAAGCGATTGGCATCCGGTGTACGAAATCATTTAGCGAACATATGCCTTTGTTCGGCGCCTCCTTCACCCGTTACCGTGTGCGCATTTACATGCCACTTAAATCGCGTGAAAATATAACCACCGTTCGTAATTTATGTGCAACATCCGTTGTTAATTCGAAGACAAAAGAGGTCGTCCTTGTCGTGCACTTGCATGCAATGCCGCCCATTTTTCCTGCACACATCTGTTAATTCGCGTTTGTTTCGCAATGCGGCTGAAGTCATCCATAGAGACTACGGACACACATTACAACATAATGCACAATACTCATCAGTCCCACGGGCGGTGTTTTGGTAGCTGTAAACGAAGCGCAAAGAGAGAATAATTTATGCCAGCCGGCAATAAAAGTGTATTCGCGTTTTTTTTTGTTCTCCGGTTTCGACAAGGCATGTCGCCTTAAAATCGCATGCCCACACGCGACATTCTCACTGGCTTGATTCTAGAATGTTAGAACACTTTTCAATGACTCCATATCCACTCCATATCTGAGTCACGAATAGTCGCTTTTTGGAGTGGCTAGAAGTAAATTTACAAATTTATGCACAACTAATGTAGTTTTTGTGTCGTTTCTGATGGTTTCATTTGGTAGCTGCTTGAGAAATGAGTCGATTAATTCACTTTTTATATAATTTAACACTCGAGAGAATAATTCCTATTGATTCTCCGCTATTCAGATAATATTAATCATTAGTTGCAATCTATTATTAGAGATGCGCCTCGGCGTGTTTACGTGCAAGTTACATACCTTTTGCGCGGCGCGTATGCAATCGCCATAAATTACGCATTGTGTTTGTCGCTCCACGGCGTATCATTGCGCATCCTTGCGAATCCCAGCACCGTCCCGGAGATATTTTATCTGCGCGTTTCTGGCATTTGCTGCCTGCTCACCTACACCTTCTTTCTGCTGTGGGCAGTACCACCAGTACACGCCAGCGAATACAGAAATGCAGAAATGCGATACGACAGTCGCCTCAACCCTCGCAACCTCTTGCGTATTCACATCACGTGTAAATTATGAGCCACGCAATTACTCACACGTAAAAATACACATTTCTTTGGAATATACATTCGTTTTATTTTATTTTTATTTTTTGTGAAAGGTTTACAGGTATACATTTATATGTCATGTTCAGAAATTCTCATTAAACATCTTGATATTAATAATAGTATATTATATAACAAGCGTGGAATGCTACTTATTTCTCATGAATATGAAAAATTTTCATTCGAGCGTAAAACGAAGAGTTTTATACTTTTTCAGTGGCAATAATGTATAAAACTAATACCAACCAGATTTATTTTCTGATATCGATGTATCTACCGTCAAATCCACTATGAACACATTTCCGCGCAGATTTACCTAGCCCTATGAGTTCAACCAGTGCGGAAATAATAATCCATAAGATATGTATGACAGTTCTTAATGAAAAATAACACTGAAATATGTACAACATTGTTAAATAGAAGTAGAAAGAATAAGTCAACGTACCATACTAGTAATATGAAAATTGACGGTTCGTATCCGGTCGGGGGCATTATCCTTTATTTTGTCATTAATGAAATTCGTGATTTAATATATTTAATTATCCATAAATTTGTTTACCCGGTAATATCAAAGCGACTAAAATATTCCAGTTATTTATTTACGATACACTTTCGCTTACCCATTACTCCAAAGAAATCACGAAACGTGAATAAGTGAATCTATGTGAATATGTAACTGTGTTTGTGACAATTGTGAAAATTTACAGACTATTGCGGGCGTTTGCGCCCAGTTATCTCGACATTTTCCCATGTCCTTTGCATTTCGTTGTTTAAAACATGTCGCCCATTGTCTCGACGAGCTATAAACCATTTATGCGTGTTCGGCAATAGTGCGAACAATGCGCGGGTGCGTGTAATTCCGAAGGACTGATGAAAAGGATAAAACGCATGCTTGATAGAAACGTGTGGCTGACGCTTTGGCGACGTTTAATGCAATCCTCCATTGTTTGTTTTATCATTCTGTGCTTTTCCTGCGTTTTCATTGTATTCGTGATGTCTGTGCATATTGAAATTTGAAAAATTGAGAATTTATGATTTTCGAAATTTGGACATTTCATTGAACGATTTATTGAACGATGTTAACAAGGCACGAGACGAAACGAAAGATGACATGGAGTGGATATGGAGTCATTGAAAAGTGTTCTAACATTCTAGAATGTCATCTTTATTTTAGAATTAAGTTAAGGTCTTTCGAACCGGCTTCTAACTTGGCCCTTCGAGGAGGAGAAAACAACAATCTTTGCTGTGTATATTTATTTCTTTTTTAAAGGACTGTGAAGGAATGAAGAAGGAATGGTTAGGTTAGGTTAGGGGCCCCTAGGAAGAAGAGGGAATATTGTCTGAAAATGGCTGGAGGAAAGGGGCGGGGAGGAAAAGGGGGGAGGGGGGATGTCATCACAAAAATGGTGTTGGAAAAGAAAATGAGAAGGGCGATCCTGGGATGATAGTTGTTCTTTTATACATATAGTTTATAGATGAGTATTGGATTGTGTTAAGTTGTTATTATTTATTTATTGAATGTTGTACGTGTGCAACGGTTATAATGAGGCTGGAATGCCAATAAAGGTTATGCATACATTTATTTCTTCTGTAAGTCATTTTGTCAGGGTGAGTGGCGAATTAAGTTACTTCATGGTCCTTCGAACCGGATTCTGATATGGTCCTTCGAGGATTATTTGTTCCATGAGGAGGAGAAAACAATTATCTTTTCTGATTACATTTAATTCTTCTATAAGTAAACATGTTCATGATCCTTCGAAACGGAGCCTATATGCTCCTTCGATGAGGAGAAAACAAACATAGTTTCATTAAATTTTATTCTCCTTCTAATTCTTCGTCTTCTTCTTCTTCTGCCTTTTGTTTAGGCATTTTGCCTGTTCCTACTTCAATCAGGGTTTAAGTGGTCACTCCGTCTCTTACGAGGTCTTCCCAGGGATCTTTTTCCACGTGGCGATTTATCTCGAGCTATTCTTGTTTCGTCCTATGTGGTCGTTCTATTCGAGTTTTCGGTTCTTGCACCATTGCACAGTGTCTTCTATGTTGTTGCTCTTCGGATGTCTTCATTTTTTATCCGGTCTTGAAGAGTTTTGCCCTCTATGTTTCTCAGTATATTCATTTCTGTTGTTCTGAGTAATCTCTAGGTAGTTGTCGTGTCTGTACGTGTTTCGGCGAAGTACGCCAGGATAGGTCTCACTACTGCCTTATATATATTCACTTTAGCTTCTTTTTTTACGTGCTTATTGTTCCATATAGTATTTCTTAGGCATCCTGCTACACTCAGCCCCTTTTCGACTTGTGCTGTTACTTCCTTATTCACTCCTGCGTAGCTTGAGATGTTTATGCCCAAGAATCGGAATTGGCTCACTTGTTGGATGTTTTGTCCATCTACTTCCAATTTGCACCTTATCGCGAGTGGTGCTATGACCATGCACTTGGTCTTATCTGTAGCTATCACCATATTGACCGTTTTGCTGGCAGTGTTAAACTGGTGGATCATTCGTTGAAGGTTATCTTCAGTGTCTGATATTAACACGGCATTGTCCGCATAGCATACGACCTTCAATTCTTTCTCTCCCATTTTGTATCCTCTGCACTTTTGGACACTGCTGATTATTTGTTCCATGATGAGGTTAAATAGTGTCGAGCTAAGAGAATCACCTTGTCTTACTCCAGTTCCTACCTTTATTGTTTCTGTTAGCTCGTTATCTATGTTTAGTTGCACTTCATTGTTGTTGTAGATGTTTCTGATCGTGTTGATTATATCCGTTTGAATAATTCTTTCCTGAAGTATGCTAACGATTTGTGAAAGTTGCACTCTTCCCTTCTAATTCTAAGAAACGAAACAAAAAATGGACAGTCGAAAGATATTCCGATTTCTTTCATATAAAAATCTTTTGGTAATAAAGAAAAAAGAATGAATTTACGTCTTACATTTTTATTCCTTGTTTACTTCTTTGAAAGTCAGTCAGTCGAAGTTGAAGAAAGTAAAAGTGCGTGTGTCATAAGACCCACGCTACCCAAGTCCGTGCCAAAAACGCCAAACAGGATCCCAATCCATGCCACAATTTCGGACAACTCCACATGTTTGGCAATCATCGGGTGGGCGCAATAACCCGCCAGCACTTTTCACGAAAAGTTCATGCAGATTTAACCTTGGCCCACGTTGGCGACTCATACGCCGCCAACGTAGCCGTAATTTACGTCGACAAATGCGACAATCTCAAGTAAAAACAGAAACTTCGCAACCTAACCATTCGAAATTAATCAAGCAGCAAACATCAAGCCGGCGACAACTTGACGGCGCTTCCCAGCTGAAGTGTGGGCGGCCGAACAAAAGAATAATCACCACCTAACGAAATTCCCGGCAACCGTCATTATCGCTCGGAATAATTCCACACGTAACACACATCTTTTGTCTTGCAACCTGCATTATCCTCCGAAATCGCGGTGCACGCGCGCTCATGGCGACACGCTGCTTAAATTCCAACGCAAATGACAATTGTGCTGCGGATCGTTTATTTTCGCGCGTATAATTTTAATTAAATGAGGTTCTTTTCGAATGAGTATATGTGTGGGTGTAAGTGTCAGTGTATATATGTGTATATACGTGTGGTATATATGTATATATGTGTTAGTATGTTTGTGTATGTGTGTATTTGATCGCAAGCTGCTCAAATTCGCAAAAAGGCGACCGTCGAGTGAATATCTCATTAAAGGACTCGCCGATGTTGTTTGGGCACATGCTTCGATGCACATGAATTTAACGCATTACGGCCGCGCATCGCATAAACATTAAAGCATTAAATAAACTGGCGGGAGCCATCGTGTCGCTGTGCAAGCACACCGCCCGGTAAGGCACACCACATTAAGTCTCCCAACAATGGTATGTTGAAACATCTTCAGTGAACGTGATATCAAGATACTAGGGATGTTGGTTGGATGCTGGACATTTTATGAGCGCACTCGATTTTTGCTTCCTTCGAATGTCTCAAGAATTCTCCGAGAATTTCTTTGTTTTGCCATGTGGGCATATGGCGGTTATCTATGTGTTTCGCCTATTATAATTATGAGTAAATTTAATCATCATAAAATATTTCTAGTTATTTTATTGCTTTCTTTGATGCATTTAAGCTATAGAAGTGGATAACTTCCGCTAAATTAAGTTATTTTTGGATTCGTATGTGTGGAGTCAAACTAATAAATCTGACAACTCCTTCATGGTCCTTCGAGCCGGATACCTACCTACTCCCTTGAGAAAAAGAGCAAACGCATTTCCCTAAACTGAAACATTACGAACAACTGGGAATGAATGATGTTATCTGTTCATTCCCAGGCCGAGTTGGGCCACAGGCACGGATCCACTAAAAACTCAAAGGAGACGGACCCAAAAGGACATGTAACAGAGAACTAATAAATAATAGCAGGGGGAACACAATTACATTGGCCTGCAATAGATGGAACTAGATCAAGTTAGTTAGATCTCCCACACTCAATAGTCATGATTCCACGGATCCGACGAATGGTCCTTCGAACCGGTTCCCTTCACTTTCCTACGAAACGGAGAAGACACACATTAAACTAAAACACTCAAGTTAATCAAAAAGTCTATTGTACCTCAACCGAATCAGAAAGTACTTGATTTCATAAAAGGATCAAACTAGTCCTTCATGGTCCTTCGATCCGGATTCCTACATAGTGCTTCAAAAACATTGACAATGTAACGCTGGTTTATTGCTACAGACCTAAAACTACTTTTATAGATTTGATATATTCTGAGGTAGGAAAAACTTCGGGATCAGTGCAAAAGAACTGGATTTCCATTTATCCATCCGGAGCGTAAAACAACATCATAAATAGTCATTAAATCAGTTATTTACCTATTTTACGCGTTCTGCATCCTGGATGGCAAACCATTTTCATGCATCGCCATAAATAAATTCCAACCTTTTCGCAAGAAATGCGAAACCTTTCCACGTATCCGCCACGCGCTCACGCTCGCATCGCATCCATAATTTACGCCCAAGATTTCAGAAAATTTTCGCCAACTTTATCGCCGACTGCGACTGTACACTTCCAGCGTTCCAGCTAGGCGTTTCGATTCCCATGCGCCGGAAAAATTTCGCCAAGCATTTCAGATGACATTTAATGACGCATTGAAATATGCGTGCCACGCGATGGTTTACAGCCCATTCAAATCGCGCGGTGTTGAAGACTGCAAACAACAGCCACACAAAGGGCAAAACAAAGCTTTATTAATACCTGTTGCACAGAGATATACTCGTATATGCAACAATTATGCCATTGTGCATCGCACATAATGAACGAATCAATCACGCGCATGTCTGTTTGTCATATGCTCTTTTTCCTATTCGCGTATGGCATATTGCAAATCGTACATTAAAATTATCGACTACGGACTACGGGACACAGTTATCTCAGTTATTTCTCGCGCGAACAAAGGCGGCGTGATGCGCAGTGTGCGACAGTGTGGCGCATCTCGTTCGACAATTAAGTGCGATTCGCCAATGAGATGGCAATGATGCGGTCGGCTATTTATGGCCGTTTGGTTGTCGACGATGCGCTGTGGGTAATTTCATGAAAAAGGCGTCATAAATCGACGGAGCGTCGCGTGAGTGCTGAAAAATACCAATTTCGCGTCTCCTTATTATGATTTTTACTATATTTATAATAATACTATCACAATGAATGGTATATCATTAGGTAGCTTAACTCTTCTACTCCTGAAATCAGTAGTTCGAAATTAAAATTTTCTTATTTTATATAGAATTATCAGGGTTAGAGTTTACCCTTTGCTAATGATATGCAGAAATAAAATGTACCAAACGGGTCATACATCAGCATTTTCTCAGCTTCATAGTCTATTGAACGTTATATAGATTATTGCTATCCTTCTTATACACGACTCTTTTTAGGGGGTGAATATAGGCGGGCGCGGTGAACCGCATGCAAATACTCAATATACTACTAGAAAGCGAAGCAGAGTCGGAGATCGAATACCGACAATTCACATTCGGTCCATTTCATGCTCCTCTATACACTCCAGAAAACGGGTCGCGCACAAACAATATACTAATAAGCTATATACCATTTAAAAAACTATGAAATACAGAATAAGCTGATAGTTGACTCATTTAATACGAGTGTAAACTCTACCCTTAATAATCCTATGTAAAAAAGAAAATTATAAATTATATCTACTGATTATTAGAGCAGAGAGCTATTTAATTATATATAATTTAATGTCGTAACTTTATCCTAAATATGGAAAAGTTAATGATGAAACGACGCGAAATATGTATTTTTTTTGCGCTGTCGCGTCGTTGCGTCAATTTAAGTCGCTTTTTTCTGGAAATCGCCCCAATGTGCGACGATAGTGATGATGGAGAGTCGGCCGAGTTGAAGTGGACAGGACGCCGCCGGATTGAAGAGAAAGGATTCCTAACAGTAAACTGGACTTTTCTCGCTGCCGATGGCGAGTTTACTGAGGAGGCCGGTAGGAGGAGAGAACGATGTCGATCAATAGCCGAAGTTAATTGGACGCGTTTTGCGATAGCACAGACGTGCTAATAACAACGATGTGGAATGTTTATTCTTCGCTTTATACATTTGCACGTTCTTTTGATATACATACAAGTCACTCAAGAATGTGATGATATTTGCAACAAAAATTTATACAATAACAAAGTTAATATAACTGTTATGAGTATAATATGAATCGTTTCTATTATAAAAAAGAGCAATTGTGTTGTGTTGCGGACTTTGTTAAGATTTTATTTCAAACGAATACCTCCGTTGAAATAAAACAAAGTTGGAGGCAATTTTCTTTTAATGTTATGACCTAGTTTAAGATTAATATCAAGGTTGATTAGAAGATTCTATTTGATCTTAATACAGACATTGATTTTAACTCTGAAACAATAGGCTTATGGAATGGGAAATAAGTTACTATGTTTTGGAATGTCAACACCTCGACTGAGGTCCACACCTCCAACTTTCCACACCATCCATTTCTGGCACGTCCATCAACTCTTCAGGCTTATCAATCCGCGCACAGGCAGGCAGCGTGCCACTCGCTCTTCCTCAGCATCTACAAAAAATGCTACCCTTACACAAAGCACTTCTAAGATATATGCGGGAGGTCGTTGGCGGACAGAAGGGATGACCGGACGTACTCGAACAAAACACTATTAAATCGGTTATGCTTCTCTTAAAAACCTACCCAAATCGGAAAATGTGTCAGCCATAAATATCCGGCAATTGCAGTGATACTACCCAAAGATGATTTCTTTCCAACATCCATACCTTCGGTTGACTAAAAAAATAAAACTAAAAAATAAATTAAAAAAATAAAACTAAAAAATAATAATAATAAAAATTTGGAAAATATACAAGAAGCGTACACTAACGATTCCCAACATGGAGTATGCGTGAGAGTAAAAAGAGGAAGGCAGATTGGGGCCATTACTTCAGATACCAACCTTTCCTTCCTACTTTCACATCCGCTTCGTCACTATTATCAGTGTGTAGATCACATTCATAAAGGTGTTTTCCTGATAGATGTTCATTCGGGTTAGGGCCTCTGCTAGCATTATCCTGACTCCACTTGATTCCACTAAACTTCTTCCCTACCGACCTTATTCAACACTGACAGGAAGATTTCCAGTCCTTCCTCTGGTAACAGCTTCAGGATCTTTGCCCTCAACCCATCCACATCGGTCCTCCCTGGTTTCCGAGGCATCGCCGACTTCACCAACTCCTCCACCGTGAATTCGTCTGCAGTATTTATTATATGTGGCCTCTCTTTCATGCGTTCTCCTACCTGAACCTCATCTGGGCCGCCTGCATTTGCCTCACTTTTAGCCATATTTACAATCATCAATAGGTGTGAAATCAGCGATTTTGAGCACGATACGGTTATAAGCATGAGCGCACCGCAGAAAGTAAACCAATGCCCGTTTTGCACCAATGCCGATTTTCGTTCAGGACATATGTATTTTTCAGAAAATGATTGTTCAATCGTGCGGAAAAACCATCTTTCGGTATGCATGGCAAATAAGGTTCTCCCTTAAAATAAACTCATATTATGTTAAACGCATCTCCGGAATTTATATGCAACAAAAATAAACACCAAAGAAAACTTTAATTACGATGTAGATTTTTCTAATTCGATAACAACGGCTGGCACCAGTCGCTCGGTGCCAAAGATGAGCATAAATTCCCTCCTGATATAAAAGAAGAGCAAAATTAACCCGTCATCTAGCGATAAGCGTCGAACAACAATCAATCATGTTTTCGCACTAATACGAAAATACCTCCACGATCGCACCGAACACTATGATGGCAATGACTGATGGCTGCCACGTCTGCGATGTGTTTCCAAACACAAATACTCGGCCTGACATTGATATGGGTCGGCCAAAACCGTAATAATGTTATAATAAATAAAGTCAAATATTCGGTTGCTGCGTACAACGCCGGTGATTATCGCAACGTATCGTCTCACAAGAGCCAGAGAGTGTACGCCGATGATTACCTACCATCGAGCAATAAAAATCATATCAAGTTCGTAAAAAGGCACGCGCGTAAATAGGATCAAGAATACTTAAATCGGAATCAATCTAAATTATTGCTGGAAGATGTACGCGTAATAACTCACGTTAACGAACCTTTGTGATAACTTCATACCTTCGTCTTGGTATGAAGCATATTCATACTACGAAGTGTATGACTATGTGGATATGTGAAAGTGAAACCCATCGCGCAGACAAATTGGATCCAAATTGTACACCGTATGATTGATCGTCGCTGTTTTGTGCACTGTTTTGTGTTTCAGGCAGTAGACCACAAACGAGCTGAACCATATCTCGAACGCGTATTTAAATTGAACAAGTTTAAGATTGTTTAAGTGTGTTTTACGCGGGGTTGTTTAACGGCGAAACCTCATTTACCAGATCAAAAATAGCTGATTTTTATTCTCAGGTATTATAACTCAAAACATTCTGACTTTTTAATGATAGTTTAATGCATAATTCACAAGCATAGTGAATTTTTTTCGCAATAAAACGATATTTACGTTAAAAATTCATGTTTGTACCATCTTTTTTCTCAGTTACTGCGTACATTTTAGCGTCGGTAATTTTAATTGTTAACCAAATACTTAAAAGTTTTTACAAAGTTTATAAAATTTTCTTGAATATGACGTGGAGTATTTTTAAGAAAAAGTTAAAATTATATCGTTTTAAACATTTTAAAATTGAAAGTGCATTTTTGCATGGAAATTCGATATAAATATACGAAAAACGTCGTAAATATACAGATTTTCAAAAAAACAGTCGTCGTCATGTTCTAGAGAATTTAATTATCTATAAATTGGGCCATCATTAATCCAAATCTGTTCAGTAGAATTTTCTCAAACGTGTATGCAAATTCAAAAAAACGATATTTCGATCTATAACTTTGTAAATTATGCAGCGATCGATTTTAAATTTCGAGGGAGTATTCAAGAATAGTTTAGCTACTGATTAAGCCTCTTTTCATACATCATTTCTAAGGGCAAATAAAGTTCCTCCTTGAACAGGGGTACGAAAGCATGGCGAGATGCCAATGATTCCGTTCGTAAAACGAAGGAAATCGTTGCTCGCCTTGCTACGCGCAATAAAACCTCACGGCAAATCGTTGCAATGCGATTAACGCTCAAATAAATTACACGAGATACAGGACATTAGCATACGTCTCGGCCGGCTACAATTCGTAGTCCTCGCCGATACTAAAATGCATCGCGGAAAAAAGGCGCTCTTAATACATTTAATATATCCTATATCCATGGCGAGTATTTGCGTCGCTTTTTGTCGTTTTGTTATACGCGACTGCTGGTTGGATTCGCTTGTCTTTTTGTGTCACCTCGTCGATATTTTATAATTGCACCGGCCATAATCGTAATTGCGTTTGCAATTTCTCAAATTGAAGCCGATATTCTTGTTTGCCATGCGTAATTGCCTTCGATTTCAAGATTCTTTCAAATTAATTATAATTCAATACAAAGTAGGCAAAACAACGTTGACTTCAGGCTTAGTTTTAATTCATTCATTGGTAGGTTTGTAATTTTTTTTTATTTACCGAACATCGACTGCTATGGTCATTAGTTCTATTCAATTCCTGTTCAATGTAATTTGTCATATTAGAGGCTAATATTATTGATAAGAAGAAGAATTCACTTTACTATGCATCCCCACCGAGAATCGAACCCGAGACCTCGTGGGCGGTAGTCATCAACTATACCACTTCGCCACTTGGCTGCACAAGGTTTGTAATATTTACATTTTTATGACTAACATAGTCTAAGAGGATAAGAGGAAATGTAAGAAGAAATACGGCAATTAAGTTGAAAGGTGAAAACTAAATGAATTTATACAAGGAAAATTTGCTAACCAGCCCTTGAAAAAGGCACAACTCAAATATCAGATCGTAAAAGTGTGCCGAAACCATCGAAGGCCATAAATCGTGAGAGTCGATGAGCGAATGTTCCTGTCTTGCAATAAATCGAATTTAACTAGTTAAAAATTAAATAAAACCTAGTTTTCCATAAATTAACTTGAAAAACAATACGCATTTAGATTCGTCTAGAAATTAGCAATCAACCAGTGAAGAAATCAGGAGATGAATGCACCTGCGAAAAAAGTTATTAACATTTTTGTTTCGTTACATTGCATTTTAATTGAGAAGAACTCGAATTTTCAAATACATATCGTCATAAAATACAAATTTAAAAATGTTGCTATTATAGAATAATAGTATAATAGTAATAAATGGAGAATTATATAACGTGTATTAAACGCTATTTGAAATAGGTAATGACAGGAAAACAAGAATGAAACAAATCGCTATAATTTGCAAAATCTATTCGAGCATGTCATCATCGCCGTGCTGTAATGACGGTGATTCCGCTAAAAGCGCGAAAATTAATAGAGAGGTAATTGATTCGTGACATTAATTTGTTCCAAGAAATGCGTGCCTAATGTCGCCTATCGTCCCAATAAATACCCTAATTTATAGCTGCGCCTAGCGGTAGCCGATAAGCCGATAATATTGTTGCCCAACTCGAAGCCGACATAAACTATCGCCGACTAATTTAGATAAAACACACTTTGATGGTTTTGGAATATGCACGAAGCCAAGGCGAGGAGACTGCATGGTCTCAGAGATGGCAGGCAGGCGGCGCTAAAGTTTCGTATATCAGATTTTATAAATTTTCCAGTAATAAGGAAGTGACGTTGGACGCTTATATAGAGTGACGTGAATGATGGCATCATTATCCTGCTCGTGTGCTCTGAAAGCGTGCAGAGGAGCGGGCGGGGCTTGGATTGCAAGACACGTGTTCGTGTGCAAACATTGTTGCTACGTGGATTGTGAACAAATCGGTAAAACGGACAAACATTTGTTAGCGATATTAATATCAATGTAAATGTATCAGAACTGAGATTTACATTTTAAAGAATCACATCAGTAAAAGCATCACCTCTTCTTCTATACGACGTTAAGATAAATCAGCTATCTTTACTAGTTTGGCTGAAAAATGCAAATTTTCGAAGCTGTTTTCTGAAAAATAAAAAAAACTCTAATATTCATCAATTTTGATGAGACGTAGGGTCTCCTTTATAAGATGCACATTGTGAAGAATCACATCATTAGAAACAGTAACTCTTCTTCTATTGGATTATATTAAGAAGAATCCGCTATCATTATTAGTTTGATTGGAAATTACAATTTTCCAAGACGCGTTTTCTGAAAAATTCAAAAATGTCTAATATTCATCAACTTTGATGAGATGTAGGGCCTCCTTTATAAGCTGCACATTGTGAAGAATTACATCAAGTAATTACAAGCAGTAACTCTTCTTCTATTCGACTACCTTAAAAGAATCAGATATCTTTATTAGTTTGGTTGAAAATTACAATTTTCCAAGGCGTGTTTTCTGAAAAATAAAAAAATGTCTAATATTCATCAACTTTGATGAGACGTAGTGCCCCAGTTATAATCTATACATTCTGAAGAATCACATAATAAGCCGCATCAACTCTTCTTCTTATATACGGTGTTAAGAAAAATGAGTTATCTTTATTAGTTTGATTAGAAATTACAATTTTCCAAGACGTATTTCCTGAAAAATTCAAAAAAGTCTAATATTCATCAATATATTCTCCTTTATAAACTGCACCTTCTGAAGAAGCACATCATTAGAAGCAGTAACTCTTCTTCTATTCGACTACGTTAACAAATATCCGATATCTTCATTAGTTTGGTTGGAAATTACAATTTTCCAAGGCGTGTTTTCTGAAAAATTCAAAACTGTTTAAAATTCAATAACTTTGATGCAACATAGTGGCTCCCTATATAAACTAGACATAGTGAAGAATCACGTCAATAGAAGCCATAACTCTTCTTCCATTCGACTACTTTAAGAAAAATCAGCTATCTTTATTAGTTCCGCTGGAAAATTCCTTTTTTTTAAACGTGTTTTCAGAAATATTCAGACGGCTATTACGTAAGCCATTGCAAAGCTTATTTATAATAATATATAAATAACTGTCCTATTATATTTTTGTAGAACCCTTACAAAAACTTAATAACAATGACGTTTGGACAGGTTTGACAGCACACTGGACGTGAATTCGAAGTAGTCTCGTTTACATACGATTACTTTCGTTTTTTCCTCATAAACTGTTTGAGTCTCATAGTTTCTTTGCCATTTTATATGAATCTACAAACAAAGAAGCATTTTAACCACCTGGAAACACACAAACGCGTCCACCGATATTTTTGCACTGTATACGATGATGATCACTCTTCTTCGCATCTTCACATCGATGCGACGCGACGGTCACCAAAGGCGTGTGCCGCGTGCGTGCTGAACATATACACATAGACGCGAGTATGTATGCGTACACGGGATTATTTCGGTTTGCAGCAACGTCCTTGCCGACCAACCAAGGCCGTGCGCGCCTTCATTACGTGCCGAGATCGGGGCGATGAGCATTCGGATCGGGCCGATTGGATGCATTTTGATAACGTTAAACACCAGCGTAATGAAGGTACGTACGCATCATGTTGTGCGCATCAGAGATCACAAACGTGTGTAAATTACCGAATTAACCTTACGCGTTTTATTAGTTCCGAGGATTTTGTAGCAACACGCACGCCTTGGGGAAATCATCTCATATAAACGATTTGTATTTAGTCATACGTTTTATGCGGTTTTGCGGTAGCTGCTGTAAATATTCTAGCACTTACACTGGTTAAAAACAAACATTGTCATCAGTCTAAACTTAAATATTGGATAATTAGATACGTTAGATGGGAGATGAGTTCATCATATTCAAATAATTCACAGTTACGTTAAAAATCTAGATGCAAATAGTTATGAGTGTTTTTTTCGTCGTTTTCTAGGATCTGATACCTCTGAGGCATATGTTGTCCTTATTTCTTTCTCCAGACATACGGAGAAGAGCAGAGAAGAGCAGAGAAGAGCAGAGAAGAGCAGAGAAGAGCAGAGAAGAGCAGAGAGAGCAGAGAAGAGCAGAGAAGAGCAGAGAAGAGCAGAGAAGAGCAGAGAAGAGCAGAGAAGAGCAGAGAAGAGCAG